>JARHVA010000217.1:1155000-1215000 GCA_037957365.1 Torreya grandis
TTCTTCATCAGAATCCTCTATAATATATGACATTTTTGAGCTTGAGTACATCTCTGAGATTGATGACTCTTCTTCTAACATAGATGACTATAGTAGTGATGGGGACACACCTCTACCATATCCTTATCACCTTTTAGATATTGATGAGTTATTCCATGATCAACCTACCCCTAGTGACCTAGTCCACTTTAAACATTATAGGGTGCAAGTATACTAATACAAGACTCATCATACATTAAGAAATCTATTCCATAGGTATAGGAAATTTTATCATCTATTTTAGCCTTTTCTCCAGTTACACCATCATTGCATAGAGGAGTTGGCCCTCTTTTTATATATGAGGATTATAGTTCCTTGGTTAGATTTATATCAGGCACTTGGTGGACCCATTCACTATTCCAAGGATATCCAATCTTCATTGTACCTTATTCTAATAGGTTCACTTTAATGGTATTACATTCAGTTATTATGTATGATCTGGCTAGGCCTATGCCACACTTCTAATTTAGACCCTACTCAAAGTTTTTTTTACTAATACCTCCTTCATCTTCCACTATGGAATGGGCAGACTTCTAGTACACCATTCATGTTCTTCCTTTGGTAAATGGAAAGAACATTGTTTAATGTGGATGGAGCTTCTTTAGTATTCAGGTACAGGATCTCATCGGTGACATTCATAATTTTTTGAGCTCTATTGTAGGTAGATTCAACACCTTCTATGGGGAATTATTAGTTCTCATCTCTCTATGTGCTTGTTTTCTCTTACTTGTGGACACATTCTCAGTTATGCCTGACATCCTAGAGTATGCATTCTTTCTCACTTTGCTCTCTTTTGGAGATGAGTTTTTTTATTATGGGTTTTATCCTTTTCTCCATTTTATGGGAGTTGAATTATTCTTGGCTAACTCATCAAGCCTCATTACTAGGACCTAATTATTCTACCCACCTAAGATACGCTTAAGGGGGTGTGTTGGTGTAGACTTTTGTCCCACTAGGTTTTATCTACACAGTCTAATTTAGATTTCTTAAGTTATTCTAGGTCATTAGTGAAATTTTATCCCCACATGCATGAAGATGTTGGGACATGTCTAATTTTCACTTATAAATGTACCTTCATATTGATTTTATGGCTAATGTAAAATACTCTTTCTACAACTTCTCTTTTGTAAGTAAAGTTTCTTTCTCTTGAGGGTTTTAATATTTTATGTAGGTTCTCCATATAGGTTCACCATGAAATATTTGTTGTTTAGTTGAAATTGGCATCATCTAAAAGATGTTTTGACATGATCAAACAACTAGCTATCAATATGACTAATTTTAGGGCAATGTAACATCTTATTCAACTTTACTACCTGGGAAGATAGTGTCAACTTAATGGGGAGGTAACATAATCTATGACCAAAAAATTAAGCGTCTGGTATAAAGTATTATTATAACCTATACTTGACTTCACCTGGTAGGAAGGATAGTGGCACCTCATAATATCTCTCAGCTATTTACCACCATTCACCATAGTTGTTTGAAATGTATAATTTTAGTTGAAATCCATTCATAAACCCTTTTTTGAATGTGCCTACAACTATTTTTAGTTTTATTGCACCTAATTCTAGTATATCCTCAACTATGTGGGGTCTAAGCCATATTATTTTTAACTTGGCTAGATTTTTATAATTGATATCATATAGTAAAACTCTATCCCCAATATGAAACTCTTTAACCTTGATATTCCTATCATGCCAATAATTTTGATATTTTTTCTCTTAGGTTTGATTATATGTCACTAAGAACCTCTTTTCATCTAATTTTTCTAGTTCTATCAATTTTTCATGAATGGATTATTTCTCATTCATTCTATATGTTATCACAAGTCTCAAACTTGATAGTATGTACTCCATTGGTACTACCACTTCTATACCATATATTACTTAAAAAGGAAAGTACTTAGTTAATATTTTATAGGTAGAGTAGTAATCCCATAGTACTGTCGGTATCTTAGTATCAAAATATCTAATATATGTATTTGAATACTTTGGTTAATACCATGTATAATACCTTATTAAACACCATAACAATGTCATTTTCTTAACAGTGGTAAGGAGTGATCTTGGTATGCTAGATCTAGAAGTGCTTAAGTAGTTCTAAAATTGTAATATTGACAAAGTGATTACTTTGATCACTTATTATGATTAAAGGACATCCAAACCTTATGATTATATTTTCATATAGGAATTATGTGGTAGTCTTGGTAGTAAAATATTTTGTTGGCATATCTTTTGACCATCTTATTAAGTATTCAGATTTAGTAATAATGAACCTAACATTACTCTTCCTTGGCATAGTTTTTATGGGACCTATAAAATAAATTATCCATTTCTTGAATGGATTTACTGCCAAAACTAGGTGAAGAGGCATCTCAACTCTAACATTTGGTTTACTCACTCTCTAGCATATGTCATAATTTCTAGTGTATTTATGTGCATCCCTAAAAAGTGATGGCCACCATAAGTATCCTAATAATATTTTCTTAATTTTAGCTTCTCTAGATTTGTGCCTTCTTATAACTCCATCATGGGCTTCTCTTAATATACTATTTGAATCATGAAATAATGATACTCTCTAAAACACCTCATTTCTTAATTTAATATATAGTACTCCTTTAATTAACATGAAGTGAAATTTTTGGATCATCAATATCTTCCTTTACAATGTACTATACTCTTCTAAAAACTCTTTGTTGGATAGAAATTATGCAATACTCTCCATATCTTTGAGAATTACATCCATGTAGAAGAGGTGAGCTATAGGAAACTCATACTCAATTCATCTTATATCTTACCCTATAATGATTCAAGATAATTAATCAAGCCCATTATTTGTCTTTCTTAATTTGACCACAATATTGAAATCAAATTATTGAAATATCATAAGCCAACGAAAAATTATTCCTTGTATTATTGGTCTATTTATCAAGTATTTAAGTGGATCATGGTATATAAAGAAATTAAATAGAATTTACTAATAGGTAATGTCTAAAAATTTTCACCGCATATACCATATCAAGTGCCACTAGTTCTGTGGTTGAATAATTCCTTTTCCCCTTATCTAATTTCTTGCTAGTAAATGATATTGGACAATCTATATTTCTATGAGGTTATGCCATCACCACTCCTATTACAATCTAGAGGCATCAACATGGACATGGAATGGGATCTTAGTATATAAACACTAGTATTTGGGAATCTAAAATTTTATTTTTCAATGTGTCAAATGATTCCTAACACTATTTTAAGCCATCTAGTAGTTGATTGTGTCACTTCTTCAATAATTCCTCTATGGATGCACTTATATATATATGTAGTTTATTATGAACCAATAATGATATATTGTATAACCCAATATTTTTTTAACCTCATTTTGTGTCTTAGGTGGTGGTAGGTTTATGATTATTTTAGTTTTAAGTAGATCTACCATCAACCCCTATTTGAATAATATGCATCCCAATAAATTATTAAAAGGTGTGGATAAAATACATTTATTGAGATTAAAATAAATGTTAAGTTGTCTACATTTTTGGAACATCATTTGTAGTGCTTAGACATGGTAGTTCCAAAAACACATGTATGAAATACCTAAACACATTCACCATTATGTAACTGAACATAGTTGGTGCATTATTTAATCCAAACGGCATCATTGTATACATAAATATCCCCATTTTATGGAAAATGTAGTCTTAGGTCAATCCTCTAGTGTTATTTTGACATGATGGTATGTCAAGAATACATTAGTGAATGAATAGATCTCTCTACCTACAACACTTTCTAGTATCTCTTTAGTAAATAGTGTTGGAAATGAGTCACACAAACAAACCTTATTCAATTCTATGTAATTAACACATATGTGTATTTCACCAATTTTATTGTTAAGAATCACCATAGGACTTATCCATTCTTTATCTTCCATATGATACTTCTAGCTAGCATCTTTTCTAATTTGATTTTAAATTTTACCTTCACTTAAGAATTTAGTTTATATAATAATTTCAAAAATGATTTAATATCCTCTTTCAATTGGATATTCACAGTACCCACATCTTATTAGATTCTTTTGAGCTCAGTAAATGTTATTATGAGTAAGTACTCAAATTCCCTTAGTAATTCTAATATTTTCTCCACCTCTTTTTTTGCCCAATAGTTTCTTACTTGAGCCATCTTAGGATTGTCTTCTGTGACTATATTATCTTCTTTGATTTTAAGAGATTGATAAAAATATATTGGTTTGTCTTCCTCAGTGTCAAGGAGTTGTTTTTCTCCTTCTTCAATATTTATTTTTATATTTTCTAAATTTTCTTCCTTGTCCTCTTCTTATTTTATAATTTTTTGGTAGTATATCATATGCTCAAGTTCTTTTATTTTTGTATTTTTTCCAATATTTTTTATAACTCTCTTATAATTGTGCCAATCTACTCTCAATCATCTATATTTCCTAACCTTATTTATTCTATTTTTAGTCTAGAAATTTGTTGTTGTGTTAGAGTCTTCCACAAATAAAAATGTTTTTATTTTATGTAGTGCTCGACAAACTATTATTTGGATTCCAAAAGTTAAAATTTAGACACATTTTTTTTAGGTCCTCCCAACTATATACACATAATATTTTTAAACTTTATAAATTATTGATGCTTTATATCTTGCATAAACCCATCAAGTCTCAATCTCTCTGAGTATATAACCTAAAGGGTGCACCGATAAAGGGGTGGGTAGACTATTAATGTTTCACAAGATTGTTATCCTTTTTTACCACTTGATATATACATAATTGTCTCCTAAAAACCATTCTCCTAAAATTTACCTCATATTTTGCACCCTCCTCTAGTCATTTACAACCTTCATTAGTCCTTTCCCTAACCTAAACCCCTTTTTGGTAGTTTACATGAATATGTCAGCCACATCAACCTTTTATTATTGTTTACAAAGCTTTCTAGAAACTAGGTTGACCATGGCCAACATAGTTCATTACTTAGTTTTTTGTCAATTTTAATACTAAGTTGATCAAGTTGACCTTATTGGCCTAAAATTTCAAAAAGGTTTAGGGTTAGATCCACCTATTTAAACATATTCATTTTGCCATTTCTAAGAGAAGAGAAGAAGAAGTAAGATATATTGCACATCTACTTATCCATTGCTCTACTTGATGAGCAAACTTGGGGATTCATACTTTTTTTGGAGATATAGATCTTATCTTGTGGATAAGTATTTTAGATGCATTGATAGGTTGTGTATTTTTGAGATAATTTATCCTTGTCATCTTTACATACCACAACAATCTCTTGCAACACACCTTGGCCAAGGGAGAGATTAAGGCTCGATGGGTTTATCTTCAAAGGTAAGAATTACTAACCTTGTTCCTCCTTTGTAAGAGTAGATAGATATGAATTTGCACTTTTATTCCATGCATTAATATTATGTATACATTGATATGAGTATATGTCTTTTATGCATGTTTAATTTTAGTGTTTATTACCCCCACTTTGTGCCAAAAGCTTCAATGAGAACTAAATTAGACTTTAATTTACTTGTTATTAGTTTAGTGAATATGAAAGCATATGACCTAATTAGGGTTATTATGTATTTGTTCTTGATTGGAGGTTTTGGAACCCTCCCTAGTGATATTATTGTGGTAAGAGATCCCTTGGCTAGGTCTAGCAGATTTATATTGGTCATGACATCGATTATCTAATGTATCCCCAATCAGAAGTGTAACTAGGATCCATGTTCTCCAAGATAAGATTGATTTTTAGATTTTTTTCATTCACCATTGCATACATTCTGGTGAACTCAATGTGAATATAACCCTTGAAGGTTTTCTTTCATGCTTTCATTTCTATCATTTTATTATTTTTCTATATTTTCAATATTATGTCGACCAAGTTGGTATAGTTATAAATTTTGTGCATAGGTTTAACACACAGGCATATCAAAATGAATCTATTATTTATATGTAGGTCTTCATCAAATATAGGTTATTAGATTAGACAGGTCGAGAAAGTACTCTTCTTCAATCCCAAATAACAAACTAAGTCAAATAGGTCAACTTACTCTTCCAATCAGCATCTAGATAAACAAACTATGTTGAATAGGTTGACTTAGTCTTCCAATCAGCATCCAAAATAACAAACTAAGTTGTGTAGGTCAACTTAGTCATCTTATCTTGCTTCAACAAATAGGGTTTTACAAAACTAGGTCAAACTAGTCAACTTAGTTTGTAGAACTTGAAATTAACATTCAAGGCACTTTGTTAAAAAAATTCTAATCCTAATCATCTTCTAACCCAATAATGTTCCTCTTTTTATCTCTCTATCAATTTAGTACTTCATTATAGTATTATTTTTTTCAATTTTGTAGTCTTTAAAACTACAATCCTACAACAAAGTAAGTTTTCCTGATTGACGTAGTTATATAGTCTATCTTTTGTCTAAAAGACTAAGTCTACTTGGTCAATATTTTTCTTAAAAACTCTTGCTTCCATAAAATAGTAGTGACTTAGATGACTCTATTATGTACTATTTACATACAGTGTTGTCTGAATCAACTCTGTACCATTCTTAATTTGGGAATTAATAACTATTTGATATTAATTAATTCACACTTTCATTTTCAACTATTTGCATGCTTAGAGTAGCTCACATATTCTAATTAGGTGGTTTTTCAAATTGTCATTTAGTCTCACTATTTTTCTCTTTTTGCACACACTACCAAATCACACAATATTTGAAATGTATTTAACATTTATCTTCCTATGGCCTACCTACTTGTAATTCATCACCAAAGGAGAAGTTGACTTGGTTTTTTGGTCAAGTATAAATACATGGCTAATGGTATATATTGGAAAATCACCTAACACCTTTATCATTATGGGATTATGAAGTGAGGGGGTAGGCCCCAATACCAAGCTAGTATCACTGCCAACATAGATCTCTTTCAACTTAAACATCTTAAAACCATCCATAGATTGCTTTCTAGTTCCCTATTTTTATATAACTTCTCTATCACACTTAAAATAATACTTTGTAATAATCTAACAACACTCATGATGACCACTTAGTATTTAATTTTTATTTGACTACTTGCTCTCTGATCATCGTGTCTTGTATTGTAAAAACTTACATTAGCTAGCATTGGTACAAGGTTTTGTGTTGTGTGCTCCAATTAAATCATTCTCATTGATCCAATTATCTATGTGTTTTCTTTCATTTCTTTCTTTAATTACGTTACAAAATTTTCCCTATTTTTCATATATTATCATTTTGTTCAAAATAATCTCTTACAAACTACATTTTTCCCTATATGTAGTACTAAGTCAACCTAGTTGACCATGTACTCTCTTTTATCAGTCAGTTATAGTACTAAGTCAACATGGTCGACCTTGTATCCTTATCAGTCTATGTTTACCCCTATTTATAGTACTAAGTCTACCTAGTTGACCCTGTACTCTTTTTTGTCAGTCAAGTTATAGTACTAAGTCAACTTAGCTGACCCTATATCCTTTTCAGCTCAATTTCATATAGTATTTATAGTACTAAGTTGATCTGGTTGACCTTGTAATCTTATCTATCACTTGGATTGAATAACATAGTCAACTTAGATGAATCTATATTCTTCCTATCTCTTTAATTTTACATCAAATTCATCTTCCTTAATCTTTTTTCTTCATCATGAACTTCCTATTTGAAGACAACATTGAGTTGAATTCAATAGACATGATGAGTTTTAACAACCCCAATAGGTTCTCCCATAAACATCTTGTTGCTCCTACCCTAGATAAAATTAATGTGAATGCATCCACTCACACTGCAAACTATGGGACCCATACTCATTCCCCTTTAGTTCACAATCATCTCTTCTCATTTGAAGATAAACCTAAACTAGAGTATACCCATGAATTGATGTTCTTCATTAATGATTTTCCTCAACATCAAGGAAAATATCCTTCTATGATTTACCATATTATGATAAGTGGTCAAGTTGAGGAGCCTCATTCATCTTCTCCCACATTCTTACATAGATGTGGGGAAACTAGCTTATTTTCTTCTCAGCCTATTCCTTCTATTTTGACCCCTTCTCATACCATGACATCTTCCTCTTTAATTTCATCCACCTCCATGCCTTTTATTTCTACTAACATGACAGGTTCTACATCTAATGGGCCTCTTTCAAGGACCATTCTCCTCAATTCTTCCACTAGTGCATCATTTTCTACCCATGGTAATCATGACTCTAGTTTTACTTCTTCTCATCCCTCTACTAGTATATCTTTTTCCACACAAGTAAATCATGCTACTAGTGCCTCACCAATAATTCTTCTCAAACTACTAATAACACCCATAGTGGTACCCAAGCCACTATTATCAATTTCAATGCTTCACACGATGCTAATAATACCACTCAAACCCATCAACTTATATTATAAACTCTTAATCAAATAAATACTTTCTAATCTAACAATGCCAATCAAATTATGCAAATGGAAAATCATCTTATCCATCTTCAAAACCACCCTTAATAGGTTCTATAGGGAATGCATAACCAAAATGTTCCCCCACCTCCTCTTCAGGATTCCCATCATAATATTATCCCTCAACCTCTTTTTGTTAATAAAATAATCAAGAACCTTCAAAATGAGCCTCTTACACCTTAAACTGCTAATATCGATAGAGGAAGCATCACCCCTACCATTACCTACAATGGTTCAACTGATCCTAATCTTCACTTAAAAACATTTGGAAATATATGTAAATACTGGGACAACTTAAATACTTTTTCCACTAGCAAACTATTAGTAAAACATCTCACAAGTGATACTTTAAATTGGTACTGCCAAATCAAATCTCATTCTATCACTAGTTTAGAAGATTTAGTCAATCCTCTAGTCCAAGAGTTCCAAACTAGTGATCTCCTTGAAAATACATTGGCCTATTTTATCAATTGTAAGAAGCTTGAGACCAAAACAACACAAGCTTTCATCAAATGATGGAAGACCTTGTATAAAAAATGTGAACATAATATGGTAGATGATAACCTATTTCATTTTTTTACCAACACTCTTTTTCCCAAGTTGCAATATCATGTTTGAACTCTCTAACCACAAACTTTGGAAGAGGTCATTGACCAAGAAAAGTGTCAAGATTTCCTCATGCATCAATTCGAGTCATCCCAACCTTCTATGTGTACTCACATGTTAATCAAGATTAAGAATAATCATGCTATAAATGATGGTGCCACTGATTCGTATGATACCATTCATACTATTATTCCTAACTAGGCTCCAGAATAAGCTTCTCCTCCCAACCACATCACTAACCCTCATTTATCTTCCACAATTAACATTAATGTTCATAAACCTTTATCCTTACCAGAATTAAAAAAACATATACTAAGGCCTCTTCCACAAGAACTTGATCCCACTCATCCCATGAAATCTTGGTATGATCCCAATAAATTTTATTGGTTTCATGCTAGTTAGGTTTATTCTAATGAAACTTGAATGCAACTTCATAATTTTTCTATGAATTTCCTTCTCGATCCCAATTTTGACCATGACTCTATCATTCATAAATGTTAACAATCCTATGATATTTCCTTCAAATCCCATGAAACATAAACTAAATCTCAAGCTTTGAACTAGACTAATGCTCATTTGGCCATCTATAAATATCCTCTTCTAAATCACTAAGACAACCCAAACAAGCCCACGCTTTCTAGCAATAATGTTGACAATCTTCTTGACCCAACTCCTAAGGAGAATGTGGTCAATATGACTAATATGTGAAGGGTGGTTGCCTTCATTGATCCTCATCCCATACACACTTCTCAATTGTCTCACACTTTTTGTGTTATCCAAGACTCTTACCTAGCTCACATAATAGAGTTGGGTCAAGATAACCTTATATCTTTCAATAAACCAATTCTAACACCTCCCTTGGATAACACTTCTCATACCATTTAAACCACTCCTCCAACCTCTTTACCCATCACCAATGATACTCAAAATTCTATCAACACTTCTTCCAATCCATCTCAAACCAAACTTGCATCAACTACCCCATCATCTCAAGATAATAAACAAACTTGTCCTCAAATTAAACCTTCCACATCTGATCAAGATGAATTCACATGCACTTCAGCTCCTCCTTCTAAGGACCTCCTTCAAAACTATGCACCTCTTTCCAACATTCCTCTTATGGGTTATGATGAGTGGGATCCTTTTACAAAGTTTAAGAATCTCCCATCTCAAATCCCATTTATCAAACTTATGCAGACCTCTCTACATCATCATAATCATCTTATACATCTTTTATTTGAAATGAACATCCCTAATCCTCCCCTAGTAGGATGCAAAGCCACCTTATCTAGATCAAAGGATACCATTCTAAAATAATTAAAAGATATGCCCATACACATTGATAAAACAATGGATACTTCTCTTTCCCTCAAATTCCCCATTGCTTCTATGATCCTCAATGAGATTCTACTTCATGTGGATGATCCTCCTCTTTTATCACTATCCAAATTAGTGATATCAAAGTCAAGAATGCTTTTATTGATGATGGTTTAGGAACTTGTGTTACCTCTCTCAATTTATCAAAACCCTTGGATATTCTAAATGTAATCTTAAGTCCACACCTAACATGTATCAAGGCTATGACAAAAAAGAAAAATTCCTCCCTTAGGTTATGTGTGTCTCCTTATCACCATCCTACCTATCACCATTTGATGAAGGTGATTCTTTTTAACTTTCCTCTATCCTATAACATTTTTCTTGGTAGGCCATGGACTTATCACATGAGAGCAGTTACCTCTTCCACTTACCAATGTGTCAAAATTACTTATAATGAAGTAATCTATAAGATTCAAGGTCCCTTGGATTTTCAAACAATTCTAAGACCATGGTGTATTCAAGATTCACACCCTTAAAACCTTGCCAAGCATTCTATTTCATGAATCTCAAAGTTTTAACTTTCCTGTCAACTCCACCCAATGTTATAATGGTCATCATGAATTCATCAGGAATATACCCCATAACCTCTTAGATTTTGATGATGATGAGCCTAACGAGATAAATATCAATATTAAAAATTTATATCTCTCACCTCAGCTCATTTCTCAACTTCCCCCTTATTTTAAACCTTGTTCCCATCAACCACCTATTGATGATATACCCATTGTCTTAACTAAGACTTGTCATTCCATTCATAACACCACATCAGATGATAAGGTCATCCATACCAATTCCATTGATATTCATAAACTTGATTATGATGATGGATATACCTTAGATTATCCATTATTAGGAGGTCTTATTCAAGCTCAAGATGGTAAAATTATTTTTTTATCACTCCTCTTTGATTTAATATTTCATTATTTCTTCTAGCATTTCATCCTATATCATTCCTAAGTTTAAAATTTTTCTTCTTGATCATAGGGTAGAGATGGTGTGCACACCTCCAGTTTATGAAGATCCTCATAAGAGTATGCTTATGGATTGTGTTATGACTAGGTCCCTATCACTTTGCTCGATACCAAGACCCCTCTAGCTGACTTATCCTTGAGATGCTTGCAACTATCCTTTAGCCTTTTGTGCATCCTACCCCTCCCTTAGTATAACCCACTTTAGATCCTATTAAAATTTCCTCTCTATTTGAGTCTCTTCCTATTTTAGATCCTATGGTTCTTTCAGTTTAACCTTGCCTAGTCTTTCTACCACCCCACCTTCTTATGGTGATGGTTTGCTCCCTTTACTACAACTTCTTGCTTCACCTACTAAATGGGTTGATTATCCATATTGTGATATTAATGAAGCTCTTGATCATTAGACTAAATATTGTTCATTATACCAACCTTCCTCATATTCCATTTCCACTCCTCCTATTAGTACACCTACAAAGTCTACTAATAAGCATATATGTTGCTTCCATGAAATAGATAATCATTCATCCATGCATTGTCATAAACTATGGAAATACATCAACACCTTACATCCTAACACTCTACATTCTAGAAATAAGGCTATACCTCCCCTAAAAGTATTACTTGAACATCTTCCCAAATATGGAGAGGTATATTGTCTCTAGCACTAATGTACTACTCATCATATTGATCATTACCACATCCTTCAGCAACATTTCAAGGTTCACCTCATGAATATTCATGTTCCTCCTTCCATTCCTTATTTAGGTCACCCTCATAATAAGGCTTCCCTTCTTCCCCTATGGGTCCACCACCTATGGTCCTCTCTCCACCCATGATTCACTCACCCATGGATCTTCCCTCATCTATGGATCCTTCTACACCGGTGACTCTTTCACGTATGGCCCATTATCCACATATGGCCCATTCCTCTCTTATTCCTTCTCCCATTCCTTATTCTATTGATCCCCTTCATGATGGACCTAATCAACATGATCTTTTAGGTATTCCTACATTTTATGTCAAGGAGATTTGACATGAAGTTTTCTCTCAACTTTCCTTGAAGGTCGATGAAATTTTGATTGTAATCTGAGTTCAAATTCATAGAGACTTATTAGATGTTATGGATAATGTGTATAAACAAATATATCAGTACTTATGAACACAATCATGGCGTTCTTTCATTTCTTGATTCATTTGGATTGGACATGTGCTCCAACTTTACATTTATCTATTTTATATCATTTGATATTTTATCAAATTCTCATCTATCTTACATGGTGAATTTTGTTTTATACTATATATTGCTTATGTTATCATTTACTTTTTCACAATTACATACTTCTTCATGAATTCCTTTTTCTATGGTTATCTTTTTCTCTTTGATGATTGCTTGCTATCTTATCTCCAAAAACATGGATAATTATCATTGTGACTTGGTTATACAAACATTATTCCCTTTAGTCATTCCTCATTTACCATTTGATCAATTAGCAAACAATATATCTCATTATAATCTCCTTTTATTGATCCACCTTAGATCTCCCCTTATTCCTCTTTATTACCTTTTTTAAACTAAGCATACACATGGTTGAGACTTGATATAACATGTTGGTTCATATGTAAGCCTAAGTGTTCTAGTAAGTCATGTCTTTGGATACTTAACTTTCTTTAGCCTAAACCTAAAGATAATTCATGTGTATCACTTTATATCTCATGATTGGTCATTTTAAATTTGTATGGAGGAGGAATCTTAAAATCCAAATAATTTAACAAAAGGCAATGATCTAAAAGGCAACATTCAAAATTTTCCAAAGTCAAATCACACTAAAAGGCATGATTCTAAGCACATATCATTTTTTCTAATCAAAGATTAAACTTCAAATTATAGAATCAAGGTCTATTGGGGTGTGGTATGCTAGTAGATTAGAAAAATAAAATTAAAAAAATCTTTTAGTGCTACCTACTTTCTCATGCAAGTACCCAATATTCATAGTAGACAGATGGCTTTATAATGAGTTTTGAGGAATGGGGAACACGTTATGGGAAGGTAGGTCCATTTTGATTTTATTATTCAAAATAACCAAAATGAGTTTATCTTAGTACCACACTTATTTGCCTACACATCTTTGTGCATATAGTGAATAGGTATCCTTTATTTATTGATCATCACTAGTCACTTAGTGTCTTTTCATGTCCTTTGTGTGCCTCATGTCTCCTAATGTCTTCTTGTTATATGCATAAATTGTGATTATTAAATTATCTTTTTCACTCCCTACCACCCTAATATTTCCCCTTGAGAAATATTGTTTTTTTCACTGATCACTCCCCCTAGGGATTTCATTTGTGAGTTATAGTGTAAGACCTTGGAAAGGACCAAGCCTTCCTCACAAATTAACAAATTTTCTCACTACCATTCCAAACATCCCTTTTTTACAATATTTTCACATTGTTTCCACCTCATTGGTGTTCCTTTTGTGAGTTACAATGTAAGACCATAGATATGACCTGACTTTCCTCACAAAAATTTTTAATACCCAAGTCATAATGAAATTACATGTGTCAAATATGAGATAAGTTATGATTGATTATAAGTTACATGTCATTGACATGATTCCAATCTTGATTTAGTATGTTTTATGCTTAATTTATTAATCTTTTAATTTTATCTTCTTATTTTCCAATATCATGTAAGAATCCAACCATTTTTCTTAAGTTTTCATACTTCCCAACTAGAATTAGTGTGATTAATTTAAGACCATTTTTCCAATTTTGTTTCTCTTTTATACTTCCCGACATGATTTATTATGATTGATTGAATTAATTTATTTGTTCTTATACCATTGGTCTTTCATGTGCTTTCCATTTTATTACATTATTTTCATACTTCCCAACATGATTTAGTGTGGTTTTACTTGTTTTATTTTGGTGCCAATCTTTCTCATGGTTTAAAAACATTTTGTTTTCTTGTTTACCACTTTTTGGTTTATTATACTTCATAATATTTTATTATTACATATTTACCATCATGAAATACTATGTATTACATTTTTTTGATTAATTATACTTTTATATATCTTTTTTGTCTGTTTCTTTTTAACCATGCATGTGTACTAAATAATGCTAGAAAAGAAAACACTCCACATATATTTCCTATAACATATACAACAAAATCAAAATATATGTGATAGAAATAAATATATCCATGTATCAACAACCATAATAAAAAAATAACTCATGAGATCAACATCCAACTATCAAAATAATTTCTCTCTATTTATCATGTGTTTTTATACCAAATACATAAATACATCACTCTAACTCTATGGTTGGGCTCTATCATGTCTATCTCATAGACCAGCCATGTTGACATAAATTAATAAAACTATCCCCTATACATGATGTGTTGTAATGAGGCTATTCAATATCTCAATCTTACTACCTACCCCTATCAGTTGACCACTTAGGCCTATACCTATCCCAGTTGGATCATGGTAGCCATATGTGCAGATCTCTCGTAAGCAAGGGCCTACCAAGCTTGTGTATCTAATATTCCCACCCCTATCAATGGATTTAATCCACTCCTACATACCTTTATCTTCATTTAATCCTCCCCTACTAGTCTAAACCATATTGTATGAGTTGGAGCAGATAGTACCATATGATCATCTAGCATGTTGAGATCATATGGTGAAATTACTCCATCCAAAATGCCATAGAGCACTGACATGACTAAGGACCCCATATAGTCTCCTCTATCATAGGGTATACAAAAATTAAAACTCAAATAGATAATATATCACATATATATCTCAAAAAGTATCTATCTACAATCATATACAACTAGTATTCTATCTCAAAGATTAACAATTCCAACATTTATTACCTACCCCAGTGTCACCAACCACCATATCCTCATTTTATCATCCACTAATCATAGTATCTCCATTATCCCATCCCTTGATTACATCATCTATGGGATGCCTCCTAATTAAATCAAAACCTAGAGTCACCACTCATGCATGCCTTAGACCTCTCCTCAATAGTACATATATCAATAAACTCTACCCTAGGATGACTATCGGGTCATCCCATATGACAAATCTCATTTGTGATCAATAAAATTTATGGAATCTCTATCAGTGATGTGCTCAAGGTGGTCACTACCTGATGTAGAAGAAAACCAAATTCTCTAATACTTATCCTTATCCTTTATACCAATTTTCACTAGGCTCACTATCTCATTTAATGGTTTAAATTTTAATTTAATTTTTTATAGT
Organism: Torreya grandis; assembly: GCA_037957365.1. Lineage (NCBI taxonomy): Eukaryota > Viridiplantae > Streptophyta > Pinopsida > Cupressales > Taxaceae > Torreya > Torreya grandis. The sequence continues at coordinate 1,170,746 of JARHVA010000217.1, forward strand.
TTCTTAATGGATAAATAATGATTATAAGGGTCTCATTAGACCTATTATTCCATTTTTCAAACTCTTTATCACTTCTTTCTTAGCCTTTACAACCTCCTTCCTCCACACAAATAGTTTTAGTATCCTTTTAAGGCCTTTTCTACTAGTACAGTTCCATAAAGGTTAGTTTTTAAAAACTTTGGATATTTTATACTGCCCTTGATTATTCTCCACCTCTCTATGAATTTTCAAAACCCAACTGCACCTGGAAGTCACTTTTCTAACCTCTTTTAGGTCAGTATTAGGCCTACTTAAGCCTTTACTAACCCTATTTACTCACAATGACCTATAATTATACGTACACATATGAAATCAACAAAAAAACATAAAATTATCTTAAAACATATCATTACCTATCAAATTACAAATTTTTATGAAATTCCACTAGTGGAAATGTCTTATACATGCATTTCTCCTCCAAAACCCTAGTTCAGGGTTAACAGGGGTTTGTAGTGCTTGAGAGCATTAAATTTGGAGTTTTATGAATTGGAAATGGATTATAGGATCTGTGAGGTTCCTTAATATTTTTAAAAAATAAATTCACCTACTAAAATCATTGTTTCTTCATCCTAACTCCTTTGTTCAACATTTTATAATGTTCTTGAACCCAAAATATACATAGTTATAGTCTACAGGGTTTTGAGAGCAAGTTTTTGGATCTTAACCTTAAATTGAAGATTTAATAACTCTTTAAAAGATTTTTTAGGTTCTATAACAGCCTTACACAAATTTTATAATAATTAACAATACCTTTTGATGCCTATGCTGTACCACCTTACAACATTCTGTGTTGACTGTCTGTGAAAACATATACTCAATAGGGCTATATGTTCTTCTAAGCAAAGTGACATGATAGTAAGAAAATGAAATATTAAAACTCATTAAAAAAATGTGGAATAAACTAATCAATTAATATTAAATATAAGAACCTGAACATTGTTAGATCTTCCTTCTTTAAGCATTCTAAGCAATCTTTCTTCATGTGCAAACACAAGAATATAGAGTTACAAACCTTCTTTTCAAAAATTTTGAATCTTCATTAATTATTTATTGGAATATATATCCACTATATCCTAGATTAAGTCATGAATAATTAACTATAAAATTAAAAATTACATGTTTTATATCTCTTATAACTGTTATAGATACTTCTTAACCTTCCAATGATCTCTAACAAGCACATTTGCATATTGCACAAACATCAAGATAGATTGTCTATACTTTTATGAATGTGATCCATGTATAGAAACATGGTGTCTTATATAAGTATCTACCAATCATTGACCACCCTGATGACTCCTTCACATCCTCCTATAACACCTATTTTAAGCTAAATTATTCAAAAATTTAAATTATGCAAAATGGTGGGAAAACACCAATTTTGAATTCTAGTCTATCCTAATAGTCCTAAACACTTGGTAAACATTCCAATGTGTAATTAAATACTCTAAACACATTTAAAACATGATAAACATGATTATTGACCCCTATTCACTTGATCAATGAAAAATTTATTTAGACAACACAAAGACTTGTCATCCATATAAGGATGTTCCTACATCATACTACTGGGGTGTGAAAGAAACTTTCCATGAAAGTTTTACCAACTTGTTTTGACCTCATACTTAGTATCTCTTGATCATTTTTACTTCCAATTGTGTAATGGTACATCCTCTTAGGTCCCAAGGTCTATGATTGACACATAAACCTCCTTATGATTTGATCAATGCCACCTTACTTTTTCTTTTGAGGTTATCTTCTTACAAATTGATCTCCCACCTTATCATCTTAAGCACCTGATTATTATACTAAAACCAATCGACACATAAAACACACAAGTCATTCAAAAAAACCTCTAGTTTATCTTCTTGTAACCCAAACTCTTGCTCTTACATGCTTCTCTTCTCCATACTTGGGTTTGTTGTTTGTTGTGTTGTTGTTGATGGTTCCATCTTTTCTCCTAAAATGCCCTCAACCTATTCAAACTCAATGTCCACCTCTTGATTTTTTTCATTCTTTAATTTACCATTAACTTCTCTTTCCATATTCAACTCTCTCAACATAAACACCTTCTCAAAAAAGTGATCTAGATAATCCTTGTCATGTATGAAGGACAAGTTATATGACAAACTTGCAAACAACCCTACCAATTTTTTATTGGAAAACAACTCACCTTGATTATCTAACTATAATAGTTCTATGTTTCTTGAATTTAGCTCCTTAGAAGTCTTATCAACTGCTACCTCCTCTTATTCCATTGCATGGGCAACTTTAATTACACTCTCTTTCCTTTGACTCTTTCTTTCAGCTATCATATTATTTTCCTCCTTGTTGTAATTAACTTCTTTGAGAAAATTATCCTTCTCTCCAAACATCATAACACTCACTGGTGTCTCCTTCCATTCTTGATTGTCTTTTCATGGTTTTAATGTGTGCTTGTAGACATCCTTCTCAATGGTATAAGTGTTGGCTCTCCCATCATGAAAATCCCTCCTATCATACTACCATGGTCTACCAAGAATGATGTGGAAAAAATCAATGGGAATTACATCACATAATATTATATCCTTATATACACCTATTTACAAGTCTACATAGCATTATTCACTCACTAGGACTTGGTGATTGTTTTGAATCTAAGAGACCTTGTATGTACTTTGATGTTTGCTTCTTTCTAAGCCTAGTTTAGATACTATCAAGGAAGACACAAGATTATCCATACTACCATTGTCAACTATGACTTTGTAGTACTTACCTTTGTTCTTGCACATGGTCTTGAACAACATTTTCCTTAGGGGTGGTTCTTTCTCCTCGTGGCTGGTCTTTAAGAGAACTCTCTTCATCAGCAAGCTCTCCCCTATTTCAAGTTATTCTACATTATTTGTAAATGAATCTACACTCTCATCTTCTTGCTAAACCACTTGGTTTCTACTCTCACTCTAAGAGATACCCTTTTTAACATCTTCTAGACACTCATATGACCTATGCCCTACAAATTTGTTGCACTTGAATCACTTGCCCACAAACCAATTTTTGCCTCTTCCTATACCATATGATCTGCCACCTCTATAAGCATAACCACATTTATTTGATGAACTTGAACTCTTTGAACTATTTCCCACTTCTTCGCTTTAACCTTGCCATTGACTTTTATTGTTTAGTTGTCCCCTTCCTTCTTTTTGGCCTCTACCTCTATAAATTCTACCACCTCTACCTCTGCTTAGTTGATTTTTCCTTCTTTAAAACTTATATTCTACCCTCAAGGCAACTTGATATGACTCCTCAACTATTTTGGGTGTCAAAATAATAATCCTATCCTGAATGACAAACTTCAAAACATTCATGTATTGAACAACCTTCTCTACATCCTCCTCTATGTGTCCTGCTCAAAGGGTCAACTTGTAGAATTACTAAATGTCCTCTTTAATTGTCATATATTTTTACCTCAATTTTAAACAAGTGGATCTAATAGTTCTTAGGCATGAATTTGCCTTTCATCCTGACCACTATTCTATCCCATGACCTTATCTCATCTTTTCCCCTTCTTCTCTCTTCCTGGATGCCATCCCACCATAAGGATGCATGACCCTTTAGCATTGTTACTGTAAATTTCAACTTATTTTTCTCATTAAAATATTCATAATCAAATTACTTGTCCATGTATGTGATCCAATCAACCAGGGCTTCCATGTTAAGACTGCCCTCATACATGGGCACCTCCATCTTGGGTTTTGAAGTTAGTCTAAGAAATGATCTTATGAATATCTCTTAAAATTTACCTTCATATCCTTCCTATATTTCCTCTTCATGAGGAATCTCATCCTCTCCCTCACTAACATCACCTTTATTCATCTCTCTCCTCTAAGCCAACTCCATAGCTTGTAACCTTACTTACAGGTTTCTTACTTTCACTAGCAATGCATCCACTACTTACAACCTCCTTTGGGATATTAATTCTATTCATCATATGCCTAACATTATATTTTATTTCCTTCCCAAGAGCTCCTAATATTTGATGCCAAATGATGCAAAGGAAAACCAAACTCTTTAACACTTCTTGTTGTCCTTTATACCAATTCTCACTAGGCTCACTATCTCATTTAATGGTTTAAAGTTCCATTTAATTTTTTATAGGTTCTTATTATCTTAATAATGATTATAATGGTCTCATTATATATCTCATTTCATTTTCAAAACACTTCATCACTTATTTCTTAGCCTTTGTAACCTCCTTCCACACAAATAATTTTAATAGCCTTTTTAAGGCTTTTTCTTCTAGTACAATTCCATATAGGTTAGTTTTTAAAAACATTAGATATTTTATACTACCCTATATTCTTATCCACCTATATATTAATTTTAAAAACCTAAATCCACCTGAAAGTCACTTTTGTATCCTCTTTTAGGTCACTGTTAGGCCTAATTAGGCCTTCACTAACCTTGTTTACTCACAATGCCCTATCATTATATGTACACATATAAAATAAACCAACACAAATAAAAATATATTAACACACATTATTACCTATAAAATTAACAAATTTGATTCACTTTAACTAGTGGAAAAATCTTATACATGCATTTCTCCTCCAAAATCATAGTTCAGGGTTAACAGGGGTTTGTGGTGTCCAAGAGCATTAAATTTGGAGTTTTATGAATTGGAAATGGATTAAAATATTTTTACAGATTAATTAATATTTATTAAAACTACCTTAACCTTTTCCAATCATTGGTTCTTCACCCTAACCCCTCTATTCAGCATTTTATAATGTTCTTGAACTCATATTTTACAAAGTCATAGTCTGCAGGGGTTTGAGAGCAAGATTTTGTGTCTTAACCTTCAAATTAGGATTTCATAGATATATAAAACATTTTTTAGGTTATATAACATCCTTACACACCTTGTATAATCATTAAAAATATCTTTTTATACCTCTGCTACACCACCTTACAACATTCTGTGTTGATTATCTATGCAACCATATAGTCAACAGGGTTGTATGAACTTCTAAGCAAAGTGAAATGAAATTAAGAAAATGAACTATTTAAAATAATTAAAAAAAATTGTAATAAACCAAATATTTCATATTAAATATCTTAAACTCAACATTTTTTGCATCTTCTTCCTTGAAGCATTATAAGCATAGTCTTTCTTCATGCACAAACACAAGAATACAAAGTTGTAAACCTTCTTTTTAAAAAATTTAAATATTAATTAATTATTTATTGGGTATATATACCTTATCTCCTAGATTAAATCATGAAAAAATATCTAAAATCAAAACTTACATGTTTTATATCTCTTATAAATGTTCTAACTACTTCTTGACCTTCCAACGATCACTAACAAGCACATTTGCATATTACACAAACATCAAGATAGATTGTTACTAATTTTGTGAATGGTATCCATGTATAGACACATGGTGTCTTATATAATTCTCTCCCAATAATTTACCACCCTGATGAATCCTTGACATCCTCATACAACACCCATTCTAGGCTAAATTATTCAAAAATTCAAATTATGCAAAATAGTGGGAAAAAACCAATTTTAAATTCTAGTATATCCTAACACTCCTAAACACTTAGAAATTTTTTTAAGGTGTATATCAAGACTCTTAAAAACCTTAAAAAATGATAAACATGCTTATTTACCCCTATTCACTTGATCAAATCAAAATTTGTTCAGATAATATAAAGACTTGTCATCCATATAAGGATGTTCCTGCATCACTACCCCTCATATTATAGTACCTACTATGGTACCTATTACACCCTTAAATCAAAATTCATGCCCTCTCCTCCTATAGATATCATTTGTCATGCTCAACCATTTTATGGTCTCACACATCATGGTCAAATCTCCAGTCTCTCGATCAACACTCCTCTTCCTCCTATCCCCCTTGGCTCTCTCACATGTCATGCCTAAAATGTAGGAACTACTATAGGAGCCATTGGGTGTAGGATTACAAACTAACTTGACAAGTGTGCCACTAACTTTAGCTCTACCTAATAGGTATAGTGGATTATGATCCACTCTAGTTCCATCTCTAGTACCACATTCACCTAACTCAGCCAAATCATAGCAATATGTGTATACGGATGCCACACAATCTCTCCTCATGTGACTATATAAAATGCTAGCATGTGGGGCATGGCCTGTGCTACCTAGTCCTATATCCATCTCATAACCCCAATTATCCTATCATCAACCACATGGGGTAACCCAACTCATCGATACATCAGAAACTTATCATATATCTATGAGCTTAACAACACTACTAGTCCCATAATCTATTGGCATTTGGATAACATCCCATACATATCATACATGAGCTAGACCCAAATTTTAGACCCAATATCATAAAGTTTTCCTTGATCCAACATGGATTGGCACAAGGCTATCACATATAGTGGTACCCTACCGAATGATTTGTGACACAACATTTGTACTATCACAACCTTATAGATATACAAAATCCATACAATATAAACATAAAATAAGCTCACCCCTAGACATGGATAGGTCCTATCTGAGCTCATCACCCACATATCCAGTGCTCATCTCTCCTCTAGATCATATGATGACCCTATCATCACTAGTCCCTCCTATAGGCAATCCAAACAATGTATGGACATCTTCCAGTGTGATACCTACCTCTATCACCCATTAAAAAGTGTTGGTCAACCATTCCCATAATCCAAGGAGCATGATAATGAGATCAATACTTAATGAGGTGCATCTCATCTCCATGATTCCTCCTAAGCCCAATGTTACCAATCTTACTCTATCCACATTTTTCAACTGCTCTAACAAATCAAGTAACCATAAGTCACCAATCAAATGCTAAAATCTCTAGTGCCTTTGTAAAATATCAAAAAATAAAGGATTTGTTAGACCTTCATGTCATTTACAATCAAAATACATTCTTAGGAATTTCACAAAAACAAACTAATTTTATTTCAATTTTAACCACATTTGCATTTTCAGTACTAAGTCAGCTCCTTTCAGTCTTTGTAAAACTAAGTTGGGATTTTAATACTAAGTTGACCCATTATTTTTTCACCTAACCAACTAAGTTAGTGACTTACTACTAATTCAATCCACTAGTTTTTATTTTTATTCTACTAACTACATCAACCTAGTCGACCTTATTCTTTCATTGTCATGACTTTTTGCCTAAATTGCCACAAATGCCTTGGGCATTTATTGGTCTAATTCCTTTAAACTACCCTATTTTAACCTCTAGTACCCCTACAACTCTCTTCAGGTGCATCCCAATATCTATATTTTTCATAATCATCAAATTTCTATAAAATACTCAATTTTAAATAAAAATACTCAAAAAATTAAAATTTTAGTTGTTTACATTTGTCGTACTCATTATAGCTGCTATGCAATCTCCCAATCTTAGTTGTCATCTCCCCACCATACTTACTCTCTATTTATATCACTCAGTCTATTATAGCTCTATTATTCTTAAAATAATAATTAATGACAAATGAATTCTTTTTCAACCTATTTATATTCACTATTTCAAAAATTATTTACCTTTTAAAAAATTTATCGCCAAATTTCTTATTTTGTTCATATCTTTGTATCTACCAACTCTTTTTCCAAACCATAAAATGTTATGGAATCCTAACATAGTATAGAATATTTTCCACTATTATATGAATATATTTGAAAAAAAATTGATTTTTTGCCTAATGTTCCTCACATTTGACACTTTCACATCTCTCACATCCCTTGTTTATCTACAATATTAAGGTAAGTAAAGGTATGCATTTTTTAATTTTGTCCTTTCATTTATATTAATTTATCTTTACTTCACTTTATTCAACTTCAACATTATGTGTCTCAAAGCACCATCCCATGTTGTACCTATGTGACACATGATGAGCTTCAAATGGAGCATATGTATACATATAATATTTTCAAACTTTTTCAAATATTGATGCTTTATATCATTCAGGAACCCATCAAATCTCAATCTATTTGAGTGCATGCCCTAAGGGGTGCACTAGGAAATGGGTGGGTAAACCATTGGTGCTCCGTAGGATTGTTATCCCTTTTTGTGACTTGCTATCTACACACTTGTCTCATTAAAACCATTCCCGTAAGATTTGCCTCTTATTTTTCATCCTCTTCTAGTCATTTACCACCTTCATTATCCCTTTACTTAAATTAAACACCTTTTTGATAGTTTAATATACTATGTCGGCCACATCGACCCTATATTTTTGTTTACAAAGCTTACTAGGAACTAGGTCGGCCATGGCCAACATAGTTCATTACCTAGTTAGATTTTTCAATTTCAATACTAGGTCAACTAGGTTGACCCTATTGGCCTATATTTTAAGAAAGGTTTAGTGTTATATCCACCTATATAAACACATTCATTTCATCATTTATAAGAGAAGAGAAGAAAATGTATGATATATTGTGCATTTACTTATCTACCATTCTACTTGAGGAGCAAAAAGAGGGTTTCATACTTTCTTTGGAGATACAAATCTTGTCTTATGAAGAAGTATTTTGGATGTATTGATAGGTTTTGTAGCCTAGATCCGATTTATCCTTGTCATCCTTATATACCAAAATAACCTCTTATGAAATACCTTAGCCAAGGGAGAGATTGAGGCTCGGTGGATTCATCTTCAAAGGTGAGTATTCCTAACTTTGTTCCTACTTTGTAAGAGTAGATAGATATGCATTTACACTTATCTTCCATGCATTAGGATTCTATATACATTGACATGAGTATGTGTATTCCATGCATGTTTAATTTTAGTGTTGATTAACCCCACTTTGTGCCACAAGCTTTGGTGAGCACTAGATCAGAATTTACTTGTTATTAGTTTAGTGAATATGAAAACATAGGACCTAGTTAGGAGTATTGCATAGTTTTACTTAACTGGAGGCTTTGGAACCCTCCCTAGTGATATTATTATGGTAAGTGACCCCTTGGCTAGGTCTAGTAATTCCATATTTATCATGACCTTGATTGTCTAATGTATCCCCAATCGAAAGTATAAGTAGGATTTATCTTCTCTTAGCTAGGATTGATTTTTAGATTTGATGCATTTCCCATTGCATACACCATCTATCGATTCTTTTTTTAATTTATTGATGTATATATCATGATTTTTAAATTGTATCTACTGTCCAATAAAATAATTATGCCCACATGTATTTACTAGTTTCACTTTTTGCAGTCCATGCCTTTTCACATTGCTCAATGTGCCTTCTTGGACTTATTGTTCACGCCTAGTTCTGTATTTCCAAAAAGCAACTTTCAAAATTAATAAATATTGTCTTGATTAATACTCTAAAGGTTTATAAATTTGGATGGTGATTTATGAGTGTTACACCACCTTGAAACAATGATAGTTAACATGTCATCAATGACCTTTAACCTTATTTCCTCTTAGAGGAATAACCTTATCATATGTTCTAAGTAGTCCTCAATAATTCCAATCCTAATGAATTTAGGTAATTTTTTATGAAAATACCTTCCTATGTGATAAGCCCTTCTTATCTATAGTAATGTATTTTGTAATATTTTAGTGTTATTCCCTATATATGTTATTTTTATCATATAACATACCTCCGTTACTATGTTTTCAAGTGTCCCTTGTTTCCATGCTTTGATTTCATCCTCCAAGGTTGTTTCTACCTCTTATTCTCCTAGTATTATTTCACCCTCATCATTTGGTTTAGGGTCATCTTCTATTTTTTAGATTTTATTGAGAATATATACACTAACAAGATCTTAGAAATAACTCTCCTCATCATCTAACCATAATTCCTTTGACCATGCAGCTCCCATTTCTATTTCTAGTGGAAAGTGTACTACCAAACCATTTCCTTCAAATTTAATTCCCTCTTATTGAGAGTTTATTTAACCATTAAAGTCAATGAACCACTATAAATTCAATAGGGCTAGGTATCTTGTATCATACATATCAATCACTTCAAAGTCTATATTTATTTTTATTCCCATTAAGTTCACTTCCACATCTCTAAACATTCCAATTGTGATCATGGTGTATTGTCAACCATTGCAATATCATAAGTTATGAAAAGTAGATGTGGTTTACTAGGTGTCTCCTATATGTTGTATGGTAAGAAATTTATGTCTGCATCAAGATCCAACAATATCTTTTTGACCTCATGGTCATCTATCTTGATATTAAGCCGAATGGTAGTTTTCTTCCATTCCCTACTCGTTATAAATATTTTATTTTTATTTTTCCTCTAGTTTTTATCAATTCAATGTACTCTATGCTTTATGTTGCTTATTATAATACTTATGTAATTATGATAATTTAGTCACCAAATCTTATTTCTTATTTAGTTTTAGCATTTTTTTTAAGTTCCCAATCTCTTCTTCATTGAAATAGCTCATTTTGAGTTGATCTTTATCTTTTTTTTCTTGTATTATTTTTTACTTTTTTCAAATAAGTGGTCATTTTCATATATGGCAGGTCTTTCATTATTATTTTTATTCTTCTTCAAAATTAAAAATTAATTCCTTTTCTTTATAGGTTTTATTTCACTTTGAGTGGTTGTTACCACCCTAGGTTTTGATTCATCATTAATAACATTGAGAGCCTTCTTCCACAATCTCTCCCTTTATTCTTTCAATATTTCTTAGCATTATATGATTTTATTAGACATAGATGCATGTTCTAATGGTTTTTATTCCACATTGTAATCTTATCATCTCCTATTTACCAGTGAACTTTGTTGCACCATCCTTTTGTATTTTGTCCCTTTACAACTTCTTTAAATGTTTTACCCCTTTTCCTGGGGGAGATTTTTCTAACTTTTTAGTCTGTTTTCTACCATTATTATATAATTATATCACTTTAGGGCATGTGAATGAGTCATGTGTTCATTTTTCATGACAGAATCCATATTATGTTTGTAATTATTCAATGCAATTTCTTAAATGTTTTACCCCTTTTCTTGGGGGAGATTTTTCTAACTCTTTAGTCTTTATTCTACCATTATTATATAATTGTATCACTTTAGATCATTTTAATGAGTCATGTGTTCATTTTTCATGATAGAATCCATATTATGTATGTAATTATTCAATGCAATTTCTAACAACATGTCCCACCTTTCTACACTTATGCATTTTGGTGGGGGTCTCTTCTAATTATAACCTTGTCATAATTTTTATTGTATCCTCTCCCCCTAGGTGATTTATTCAGCCTCCATGGAAACCTCCTCTTTATCCCCCTTGGCCACCTCCCTTATATCCCCCTTGGTTGATATTATAGTATTGGGGTTGGTTGTCTTCAATTATGGGAGTTGTTTGACATCGCTAGCTAGGGTGTGACATAATAGGATAACCCATAAGTAACTATGGTGGGGGTATTTGATGAACTGATTCCACTCATCTTTGATTAATGTCTTACACATCCACTAGTGCATTTATGTCAGGACAAGTGTGATTATATTGGTTAAAATATCCATAGTTAGTGCAATACATTAATTGATTTATGGATGGAGCCATTTCCAGCATTGGGCATAAATGTTGTCGATGTTGGTCATATACCCTATAGATTCCAAAATACATAATTTCTTTGTATATCATTTGCAGAATGAGAGGATAAAATCCCATAGGTGTCTATGTTGATATTATTGTTGTAGTTCTTTTTGCCATATCACTATGGGGACATTTTATCCTAGAGTGTCCTTCTGTAAAACATGTGGTGCACAAAATTATATCCCACAGTGGGGTATTCTTAATCTAAAATGATCTAAAATTATCATCCTTCATTTGTATTTATTGTTTAAGCCTTAGTTGCTCTAACTCCAACTATAGTCTTTCTACATTATCTTTCAATGATGTATCCATGTTACATTTCTATGCTTTAGCTTATAGCTGTGACACCATCTCTAGCATTTTCAAAAAAATATTAAAGATTTCACATCCATGTTTTCTCTAAGGCATGGGATTAGAAAAGAAATGAACCATTCAATCATTTGATTTTCATTCAGTGGTTCCTCTAGTTTCTGCACTATTGATTTAAACCTCTAATCATAGTCTTTGATTATCTCTTTTTTATTTTGTATCAATTCCCTCATCTTACTAACACTATTAGTTGGAATGTTTTGGTAGTGAAAATATTCTTTAAATGATTTTTTATACATCAGCCAATGTAGTTACATGGCTGACATAAGTTTTCATATACCATTTGAGGGCATAATCCCTTAATGTTCCCATAAAATAAAATAACACCATTTTATCATCAATGATATTGTGACTTCTCCAATATGAGTATAATATGAGCAAGTGTTCTTATATATCCTTCATGTCTTTACTAAATAGTGATACTTTCATCCTTTTTATGCCATGTTGGATTTATTAGGTGGTATGTGAATATCTCTAGTATTGATGTTACTTCTATTTATTAGATTATTTGAATTACTTATCCTTGCATTATTATTAAAATTTACCCGTTGTTTGTCTTTCTATTGTTTGAAAAAAAAATTATTATGTCCCTTATCTATTTTTAACTCATATTGAAAGTATCTTTTTCCTATCACTTATGCATGAGTTTTTAGAAATTATCTTCTATTCTCAATCTGTTCACTAATTTTTTTATATTTATCTGCTACTTCTTCTCCAACATATATCTCTTCATCTAAGAGATGGATGTTTGCATCAATTTTAAAGCAACATGGGTATGGAAATTATTACAAAGGGTTCATTTCATCTTGAGGTCTCTTAGGGTTGGGGTTTCGGGGGGGAGGGGGGTGTTGTGTTACTTCATTTTTTTCTTCATTATCTTTTATCTCTAACTGATTTTCTTGTTCTATGTTTTTGTTAACTAATATCCCTTATATTCCTTTATCTTCATACTTATTTTTATGTTGTGTAAATCTAGTATGACTAATAACACTTATTTCTAAATTCTCCTTCCCTTGACTACTTTCAACACTACTTTCCACATCTCCTTTTGCTTCTATATTATCTGTATAACTTTTTTCTTGATCACTTAATTGATAAATTTTGTTCTCTAGGATCCAATATATAATTAATAGCTCCTATATTGACTTTATTCTCCTCATCTCTTTTTCTACTATTCTCTAGGCCTCGTCCACTATAGTCCAAACTATTCTCCACTAATTGGTCATCCACACCCAAGGTTTTGAATAGTTTGGGTGTTCCTATTTATGAGGTAAATCTAGTTACACTTGCCACATGTCATTCATGAATTTATGTGGTGTAAGATATAATAATTATTTTATTTTGCATTTCGGACTTACCTCATTTGTGCCTTCCCACGGTGTTAATACTAACTCATCTATTTCTAGTAGAGGGACAATATCTAGATTTTAAATATTAAGACTTCTATTGGTAGAGGCCATATTTATTTTATCCACTATTTTATTTATTTTTAACATCATTTCTCTGTTTATTTATTATGTATATCTTCCTTATTATCCATTTGAATTTTCTCATTCTCCATCTATTTGCTTATCTCATCATTCACCATTTTCTCCTAATGATCTTAAGTTATCTTATTACTAATATCTCCTTCCTTAACTTAATCTTTATTTGGTACTTACTTTCCTATCCACATACATATTATTTAACCTCCCCCAACCATTTATATAAGATATTTCAAGTGGTCACATCTTTTGAGGATCCCCTTCTTTCTGCATACCATCCCTTAGGTGCTTCTCGCCTAAAGGAATTATTTACCTTCTTTAATTAACCCCCAATCCACAAAACAACTTTTGGATGAGGAGAGATACTTTGTTTAAGAAATGTTTCCTTGCCCTTTCAAAAAAATCAACTTTCTTTGTGTCAAAGCTTATCTAACCCTATATAGCCCAAACTATGGTGAATGAGTCAAGGGTAGTCTCAAACTAATAATCAATAACCTGAGTTATAGGTGCATCAATGTGTTTGAGAGTCTCAAGATTTTTTGTAGTCCACTATATATGTTTCTTAATGTGAAATCTACAACTTTACATATGATTAACTTGCTACAATATCCAAGAGGCCATAATAGCTATACAAACGTGACCCAATATTCCTCTTATCAAGGGTGGAAGAATTATGCCTTTGCTTCAGGTAAAGATTCACTTGTTTGTTTAATCTTAGAGCAATTTTTTTAGTTTCTCTTCCCACCACTCTATTGGTTTCTAAAATTCTAATGGATACCTTTTACAGATATTAGTTAACTGAAGTCCGTGCAATGCCACCAAGTGTTGACATAAAATATGAAGCATTTGGTTGTATACGGTTTATGTTGATTAAGTTAACTTCACTTAAAACTAATGTGATGCAAGAGTTAGTATTTGTTATAAATATTTATGTATACATTCATAAAATAAAAGAAGTAGGTGTGGTCACTCATAGGATTTAGTACATAACACACATTAATTCTTAATTTAACTTATCTTTTATTTATATTTATATAATAACTGCTAAATACAATGTTTTGATATCTCTTTGCCTTATACCTCCTGATGTTATTACAAATGTTACTATGCTCTTGAACCTCTTAGTACTCGACACTATTATACTTCAACTCTCTCTATGTTATATATCTACTCTACTACAATGATGCAGTATAAATACTAACTTGATATCTTACAATTCAATGGTCATGTCTGTGTGAGACATCCCCTTTCTTCAATCAGGTCATCTTATGTTACTGCAAGGGTTAAATTCTTACCGCCTTACCTAGTCGGTAGAAGCCTCTGTTATATTGGTTTGAAGAAGTATTCTATTACTACATTAAAGGAAATGGCTTTACAATATCTATAGGTTGGATCCTAGCTGATTGAGAATACTTCCAACAATAATTTCCATCTTATTTCCTTGATGGTATATTTAACCATCATATTTTGTATCTGATTGATTAATAAGACATATCTTTTTCAGATTGCCCTTGTGTGCTATATGGTCTATTTTTGCATTATGCTACCTTTCTTATTCCACACTTTAACATATTCTCCTCTGGCCATCCACCTTGTGATTCTAAAAAATAACCTCAAGGGTAATGTTGTACTTGATATTGAGGCGTATGACATCCTTATGTGCACTACTCAATATGACTTTCAATGCCTTGTCTAACATGTCAAAATACATAAATCTAGAACATGAATCTACCTACATCCATGAAACAACCTTTGATTCCATTCTCTAAATCCAACATCCATGATTTTGTTACATCTAATCTATAAACTTTCAAGAACATTTCTTTATAGAATTCATAAATTGACAAATTACTATTCTACTGTGAATTTTCTTCAAAATGATAGATTAAATTACTCAAATGACTTAGAATTAATGTGATGTATTGTTCAAAGACATAAACAATGCTTTTAGAATTAGAACATGAATGCAAAGAAACATGAATAGAAGGCATAAGGCATAGAAATGTGAAGACATAAGACATGTAAAACTTCAAGATAGATAAAGACAAATTATAATAAATACAATAAAGTAAGTATAACAATCTTTACTATTTTGCTCACTCGTCTCTCCCTATTCCTTTCTCCAATCCTTAGTCAAATTAGTTAAATCCCAACTCTGATCATTAATTATCTTCTCTATATTTATATTTCTTCTTATTATACTTAAAAATGTCCTTGTGTACACTAAATGACTCCCAAACATTTTTAAAATTAAAAAACCACATTCATTTTATATTATAATATTTATATAAGTACTTTGAGTAGAACCGATAGTTAATATAAACCAATAATTTTAAAATTGCCACGTGTAAAAAACAGTATTTATGCAATCACCATTCTAATATTAAACAATAGTTTTATCATGTCATAAAAAAAATTCATATAATAAAATTACATTACCCAATAAAACCAAAAATTGAAATTATTATCCTTCGAGTAAGAAAGTCCAAAATATATAATTTCAACACAATGTTGTCTCATCATCTCAGCTAACTTTAGCAAACTTTCACTCTTTATTTTTACTTTATGAGTTTTACCATGTATGTACCCATATTTTTAACACTTAAAGTTTCCCACCTTTTCTTTTCCATTATAATGTTTACTATCTTTACGTTATTTGTTTTTACCGTTCCGTATTTTTTAATTTAATTTTCCCATCTCGAAAACTCACCTACTATTATTATATTTATCTTTTTTATTCTACTTTATCGACTTCCCTCCATCTTAATCTAGTTGACTTAAAAACTATAAAGTTTTTTTTTTTAAATGTGAACTTAAATGATAGCTCAATATTTGTTGCTTTTGCATTATATGTGTTTGTATCGATTCTAATTGATATAGTACCAATTTAAATGGGGTACCTTTGCATTGTCTAGGGTACTTTTGCATTAAGTGATATTTTTTAAAAAAAAATTTGTATAGTTTTTAATTGATATAAAAGTATTTAAATATATATATATTTTAATTTTTTAATTGAAAAGTATATTTATATTAATATAAATAAATATTGGTACAATATTAATCATACAAAAAATAAAAGGAAAAAGTTACACCTCATAATCATAGTCATATCAAGGTAAGAAATATGTAGGAAAAGAATAAGACCAACAAATGGTTAATAATGACCACACTAAAAAAATCACATCAAATTGTCATAAACACATAACAACAAAAAAAGGCACACATAAGAACATTAAAAAATAAAAATAAAATTATGCTATAGTAGCGAATATGGTGGTCGGAGGGGGCGACATAGGAGGTGGATCTTATGGTGGTCCCCTAGTGATCAAGAGAACACTGGAGATGATTAAGTTCCAGGTGAAAAAAGTTACATCCCATAATTATAGTCATACTAAGGTAAGAAACACATAGGAAAAGAACAAGTCCAACAAAGGGTCAATAATGACCACACCAAGAAAAGTCACATCAAACTATCATAAGCACATAACAACCACAAAAGACACACATAATAACATAAAGAATCAAAGAAAACATTTATACTACAACAATAAACATGGTGGTTAGAGGGGGTGACAGAGGAGGTGGATCTTGTGGCTTGTCACCCATCCCCCTTGAGCTGGGGATCTTCATCCATAGTTAAGGGATCCCACCCATAATTCTATTGAAGATTATTATTTTCTTCATTATGATAATCAAACAAGATAACAAGAGCCAAATGGGAATACTTATCTTGCAGGGGAGGGCCCCAATCCCTTCCATCACCTCCTCCTCTAGTAGATCCATGAGACCAATCACACCAAGGAGATGACCAACAGAGGTGATCGACAAGGGAAGAGAGAGGATCTTGTGTTGGTTACTAGAATTCTACCGGTGTATACCATGCCCTTACCCATGAGGGGGTGACTGGAGGTGTGGAAGCTCTAGAGGCTCATGGCTAACCGCGTACAGGGCATTCCATTAGTGATCAAGAAAACACTAGAGATGAATAAGTTCTAGGTGAACTTTATCAGTCTGACTTTAAATCTAGAGAATATCATTAGAAATGATAGTAACTTTATTAGTAACAAAAAAACCGTGTTTCATTTCCTCATGATTAAAACAAACATAATTTCTAGGTTTTCACATTTGAAAAAGAATATCAACATGAAAAATATGCCTAAATCTATTGTATCTTGCAGGAAATAAGGCAAAGTCTGCCAAGTTAGCCATCTTCCATGTAAAAAAAATTGACTTGAAAGGTTGAACAAGGGTATGAATTTAATTTCATACAATCTAGGCATGGAAGCAAAACTAGAAAAGATGCTTAATTATCTCAAGTTGATGACATATTGGGTAAATGGGATTTGAGACCCCCATGTTCTTAAGCTAGTCACCCACATGTAAACCTTAATAATGAATACACCAAAGAAAATGAGACTTCTTAGGCTCAATAGGAGCATCCCACATAATGGTATTTTTTTAGGATTATACCACATGGCTAGAAAGAAGGTTCCATAAGTGATTGGGAGTGTCATCTTGAATATGTTGAGGAGATAAAAGATTATACCCCAAATATAGATAATAATGATTAAAAGAAGTGGTTGTAGGCCAATGCCAATCCTTCCACCAGAGAATAAGCA
Source organism: Torreya grandis (assembly GCA_037957365.1). NCBI lineage: Eukaryota > Viridiplantae > Streptophyta > Pinopsida > Cupressales > Taxaceae > Torreya > Torreya grandis. The sequence goes on from JARHVA010000217.1 coordinate 1,188,824, forward strand.
AGTTAAATCCAATCTTATGAAGATACTCGTTAGGTATGGATCCTTGAATCTATTTAACAGACTCAGTATATATATTATTTAAGTTAAATTTATTTTGAAGTAAATGCCAAGGAAGCTAATAATTACTCACTTTAAAAAAAATATTCCCAAAATTTTCCACACCTTTTTTGAACCTTAAAATTTTGATCCAAAGGACCAAAGTGAAGGGAACATTGTGAAAATTCAACTTGAAAGACCATTAAAGAGAATGAGAATTAAGAGACAAACCATTCCTAAAATCCTCCCACACCTAAATTTGATGGGATTTGAGTTTTTCCCAACCTTTCCAAATGCTTTTAATAACAACAGTACCATTAATTTTAATAGGAATAGGGATTATGAGGGGTTAATAGGAACATGGCTTATAGAAAATATTCCCAAAATTTTCCACACTTTTTTTGAACAACCTTAAGATTTTGATCTAAGGGACCAAAGTAAAGGGAACTGTAGTGATATAAAATGTCCAAATTGTTAGTTTGAGTGTGGCTTGTGACACCCCATTCAAAGGTCCTTTTTGCGTGCTCTTGCGACCCTTCTAAACACCTTTTTGTTCATTGCCAGTCATCTAAAACCTTCTGAATGGTCATTCCACCTCAGCCATATAGTATTCCTTATGCCAATCTTGTTCCCTTAGGTCTTGAGCTTGTAGGATAGGAGCACCCCATTTGGACTGTAGCACCCCATAGATAAGTGTCTCATTTTTTTTAGTCTTATCCATTTTCACTTTGAGGCCCAATGGTCATTTTCATCTGATCCTTATCCTTAATTAAGTCAGCCTAGCATGAATACATCTGACCCATGACCAATTGTTACCTATAAAAGCCCACTTAAAGCTCATTTACAAAAGAGGTTACCAAACTTACAAATCAAGCAAGAATACAAACAAAACACTAAGGCAAACTTCCCTATTCTTTGCACATAGTCACCCAACATAACTGCAAACCTACTCAAATCCTCACACTAATCCCTAGCCACCTCAAACACTATCAATTTGACATTTTCATCTGCATCACACTATTGCATAAATCACACTAGGTGGAAGAACTACATATGACTTGATCCCTCTTCGAAGTATTGATATGTAGGTAGCGTACCTACACAAGGGGTGTAGATTGCACGTTCAATACATCTTTCACACTAACCCCCCTCTTTCTCAAGTGACTCAAATGTTGTTCTATCAAGCATGATGGAGGGTTATGGTTTGAAGACAAAATTAGCTCCATAGTGAGTTTCATCAACAACTAACACTCAATTTTTCATAGGCAGGTTTACATAGGTACAACACAACTACAAAAAACAATTCAGATCTTTGTGATCAGTTTAGATAACAACATTAGACACCAAAGTGACCACTTTTTGATGTTCCTATCCTTTCACCCAACAAAAGCTAGATTCAGGTTTACAATACCTTCCCAATCCAACACAACCATTTTCAACCTTTGTATCAGTCATCTCAGTCTATTTTCTAGCTAAGTTGTATTTCCTTTTATTTATTGCTATTTTTAGAAAGGTGAAAAAGATAAATAATTACACAAATTAAGACTATATTTATTGTTATATTATTTACTGATTTATTAATCTAGACCTTTAACTAAAATAGGAATAAAACTCCATTATTCCCAAAAAAATTAAATCATTTAGTGAACCTAACTTACTTTGTTTGTGCACAAAAACCCTAGAAACCATAGGGAAAATTACTTGCTTATTTTGGCAATATTATTCTAATTTTTACTTAATATATAAATTAGAATTTCATATTTAATTTTTAAAAATTCACCCTAGTAATTTTAAAAATCATTTATTTCAAACCTTAGTATAATATACTAGGTCCCTATACTTTTGAGGTATCACCTTACATGTTAGTGAGCTTTGTATCCTTTTTATGCATATTCTAGTTCACTATTTTTCAAATCCTAGCTTATATTTATTTAATATTCTCTTTCATTTTTCAAGTTGTTTTCCTTATGTCACATAAGATTCTTTCATCTCTTCCTTTAAGACAAAGTTCAAGACTTAATGGAAACCCTCTTGAATTCACCAAGATTCCTCTAACCCGTCCATATACCATGGATAAATAACTAGCTCAATTTCCTGCTATAGATCTTACACATCCATATTACACTAATTTCCATGAGGATATTTCTAATAATGAGTAGTATGAGAATAAAAATGATGATATACACACTGATGCTCATGTTCCACCACATTGGACTACTGATCCACTTCCACCTATTATTGATGATAATGTTGCCGTCAACAAAGATTTGATTCTACATAGTTTTAGAGAGAGACTTAGGAAACAACCCTGAGATCATGCCATTATCTTACAATCTATCATGGAAATTAAAAGGATAATCAATTTGAGTCTTCTATTCTTTCAGAACAACCAATTGAAAATGACACTATAGGGGTAACTATGTCTCAAAAACCCCTAATAGCAACCCAACCTTCATTTGTGGCACTACCATTTACAACTAGTACATCTTTGCCTCCTGATGTGGATGCCCTTGTGTAAGAGATCAAATCTCTTCAATACAAAGTGATACATCTTGAGCAAGGTGCCTCTAGACCAATATAGGTTTCAGACTCTTTTGCTCTACTTCATACACCATTGGCATGCCATATTGCTTCTACAGCCTTGCCACTAGGTTTTAATCTATATGATGGCAAGGGTGATCTAGAGACAAACTTGAGATATTTTCACATAGCATGCTTTGAATATGTGCCAAATGACTGGTTACTAACCAAGCTAAACACATTTAAAGGATTATGCTCTACAGTGGTTCTATAGTCTACCAAATTAGTCGATCAAAGCATTCAATCCTTTAGCTAACATGTTTCTAGCTCATTTCATTATTAACATATGTGATAAGGTTTCTTATGCCCAATTTGAACAATAAAAACAAAGGTCAAATGAACATCTCACAAATCATGTTCTTAGATATAAGACTATCTTGGCTCAAATGACTAGCCCCATGGCTGATCAAGAATTACTAGGTCTCTTTAAATAGAGTTTTCTACAATATAACATGTCAAAATACAAAAAAATTCAAATAAATCAAAACACCAAAAACTTTTCAACTATACGCATTATCCATGATTTACCTTTCTACTACCAAGCTAGACTTACATTTTTTTGTTCCATGCTATTTTTTCTTGATTTATCTACATTACCATGCTTCACTTGATCTTCTTTGAGTGTGTGTAGTGACACCCAAATCCTTGATTAATTCACTCTACCCATTGAAGGGGCATCCTAATTTTACATTCGAGACATACATCAACATATCTACCCATTGGGGGCATCTTCTACATGATTAAACCATCTAGGTTATGTCATTCCTACACTAGACACTCTACTTATCATGTTGATGTATATTACTTACTAGCTTACATAGATTATTCTACCAAGACTCACTAGCATATATCACTTGTGTATTTTTTAGCATCTAATTATTCTTGTACTACATGTTTTTTATACTTTCACTTTTTGATTTGATCAGTTAGATGCAATAGTATTTACAACATTTACATGCCTTCCTTTCTTGCTTTGAGTAGCTAGATGTGATTGCATTTCCTAGTTCATATTTTTCCACTTGTGTGTGCCTTAGGATATTTTCCAATGTCCTTTTCTTGTACTCTTGTATGTGCTTGTGGCCCACATGCCAATCTTTCTTGCTTACAATTGTATGTGTATGTGGGCATTTGAACATGCATTGTATGATTGTTTTCCTAGTTTGAGTGACATGTGCACATGTCCCTTATTTTCTTGGCCCTTTGGCCTCTTTTATATCGTTATTACTTCTTACTTTGCATGATTATTTGCTTGTTTTCTTCTCATTTATTTTTAATGCCATGATCCACATCATGCATCATCTTGCCTTCTTAGATGTCATGATGGACATCATGCTCCATCCCTCCTTGATAAATTTCTAGTTTTAGTTGTATATTGCACATGCTAGTAAATTTTTACATCTATCTAGGCATACCCCTATTGATCTAACAATCTCCAACATAAAATATGATATATCTTGAGAAATATTTTTGATCATCATTGCTATATCATGTATTTCACAACATAACACACTTGAAAGGATCTTTCTTCTAAGGGTACTCATTGCAGGGTCTTCATTCCTACCCTCAAAAGAGGGGGCAATAAATAGGGGTTTTGTCATAGAGATCAAATCCCTCTACTAGTTAAAATTAGTTTTCAAAACACTTAGAACAATAATCAAAATTTAAAACATGTAGAACAGACTAGAAAAATAGGGATGAACATAGAATAGTCATCATAAATAGTAAAGGACAAGAGCGCCCCATCTAGACTACAATACCTTATAGGAAAGTGCCCATTTTTTGGTGCTCCTATCCAAACAGTTGAAAACTTATAATTTTTAGAAATAGATAGAAAGGTAAGGTCAATTATAGTTTTTTTAGATATAGTCTAGTTCAGATTGGGTAGTTTCAGTACAACTTTACTTCGATTATCTAGATATAGGGGGAATATTACATGACATGATGGCTCTCACTTCTAGTTTTAGATTAGGTAGTCGGTATATCTTCTAGATCAAAATCCATGTTATAGACACCAATGATTAGGGGCAATGTGTCGTACATTTGCCTTCTTTTCTTTCCAGTTCATTTTATTACCTAGGTATTTGTAGTTACATGCCTTATTCCATCTGCAAATGGTTGGCTTCATTTTGGAGTGGCTTTCATACAAGCCTAATCTTCGCCTTTCAGAGTGGCCATGATTGGCCTAGTTCTCAGTACACATTTGAGCATCCATGCCATATTATTAGATTACAGATCATTCATGGGCTTCATGAGCCATCTCATATAACAGACATTCATACTAGTATCAATTCAGAATTCATATTTAGTAGGCAATGATGGAGCCAAAGGACTAGCTAGCATTTGTGTTCTTGAGCCACCTACTCAGAGGGATTAGACACACAATCCAAACATTGATTAATGCAGGCATGATCATATAGCTTCACTACATATTAGGCAATGATGGAGCCAAAGGGCTAGCCTTTATATTCTTGAGCCACCCTCAGGGAATTGAGCACTCAACTTCGTTCATGATATTACTCTTGGTACAACACATAACTATCATCACTCAACATCATAATAGGTTTTGTATTGGTTCATGTACCCAATGAGGTGTATTCATTCCTTTCTTCTCCTCTCTCTTTTACCCAACCTCTATACATTCTTATTTTAGACATAGCATGTCTATTAAGAACTGATCTACTCCTTGTTTTATCTTGTAGATTTATGCTTCATGTTGTGCCCTCTCAATGCACACTCAACATCATGCATCTTCATGGGCTTCACCCTTGCAGTTAAGTTTAGGTATGCTATCTATTTTTCCTTTATCCTAGTATTTCACTTTTTTGTATCACTAAAATAAAGGGGAGGGCAAATGTAGTCATATAAAATGTCCAAATTGGTAGTTTGAGTGTGGTTTGTGACAACCCATCCATAGGTCCTTTTTTCATGCTCTTACAACCCTTCTAGACACCTTTTTGCTCATTACCAGTCACCCAAATACTTTTGAATGATCATTCCACCTCAACCAGATAATATTCCCCATGCCAATCCTATTCCCCTAAGTCTCAAGCCTATATGACAAGATTAATCCATTTGGACTATAGTGCCCCATAAAGAAGTGTCCCATTTTTGACAGTCTTGTCCATATGCACTTTGAGCCCTAATGGTCATTTTCATCTGGTCCTTATCTTTAATTAGGTCAGCTTAGGATGAATACATCTGACCCATGAGCAATTGTTCCCTATAAAATCCCACTCAAATCTCATTTACAAAGGAGGTGACCAAACATACAAAGTAAGCAAGAATACAAGCAAAGCACTATGGAAAACTTCCTTATTTTTTGCACACACTCACCCAACATATTTGTAAACCTACTCAAATCCTCATACTAGTCCCTAGCCACCTCAAACACTATCAATTTGGCATTTGCATTTGCATCACACTATTGTACAAAGCATACTAGGTGGGAGCACTACATATGACTTGATCCCTCTTCAAAGTAAGCATGGTAGGATTATGGTTTGAAGACAAAATCAGCTCCACAATGAGTTTTATCGATAACTAGCAATCAATTTTTCATAAACACGTTCAAACAGGCACAACATAATTACCTAGAAAGTTTCAGGTCTCTATGATTAGTTTAGACAATAGTGGTAGGAATGGATAACAATGTCAAACACCAAAGCATCCACTTTTTAATGCTCCTATCCTTTCACCCAAAAAAATCTATATTTAAGTTTATGACACCTTCCCAGTCCTACACAACTATTTTCAACCTTTGTATCAGCCATCTCAGTCTATTTTCTAGCTAAGTTATAATTCCTCTTATTTATTGTTATTTTTAGAAAGGTAAAAAAGATATACAGTTGCACAAATCAAGACTATATTTATTGCTATATTATGTACTAATTTATTAATCTAGACCCTTAAATAAAATAGGAATAAAACTCTATTATTCCCAAATAAGTTAAATCAGGAACATTGTGAAAATTCAACATGAGAGACCACCAAAGAGAATGAAAATTAAGAGATGGACCATTCTTAAAACCCTCTCACACCTAAATTTGATGGGATTTAAATTTTTCCCAACCTTTCCAAATGTTTTGATTAATAAAAGTACCATTAATTTTAATAGGAACAAACATTATGAGAAGAATATGTAATCCAAGGCCTTGCCATGCATGTCTACCACAAGGAATCCCCTGAGAGATATAGTAACAAAGAATAATATTCTATGATTCATCACTTTCTAAACCTCATATAACCCATTTAATGCTGAGAGAAAGACCTTGAAGCTATATATCCATTTGCCCTATACCACTTGCTTCTTTTAGCTAGCAACAAATATCCCAAGTAACTCTATGAAATCCTTTATGACCTTCAAAATTGGACTAAAGGAAATCTCCTAAAAGCTTTTCCAACCTACCATAGGCAACATTAGAAAGAACCCAATAGGAAGAATAATATACATGCATATCTACCAACACCTTGGAGTAAATATGAAACTTACCCTCCAAAGACAAGGGTTTTGTGATATAAATATATATTTTCTTCTCAACCCTTTGAACCACATAGGACCATAATTCAGGTGGAGAGGCCCAAAAATAGAAGGAATGCCAAGGCACTTAAACTAAACACTTGGAAGAATCCACTGCCATTGATATCCCTCTAGCCAAGGATGTTTGGGAGAAAGAGACTGGTGATAACACCACATTTTCTTCCATCAAATAGAGCCAAATGCCATACAAAAAATATGAAGACAATCCTTAGCATTCTTAACCAGTTCTTCCTCTTCCTAGATAGTGAGAAAATAATCATCAATAAAGTGACCATTTAGAAGTTTATGTTTAGAATTAGGGAGAGAGATTCCTTTCATAGGGCCTCTAGAGGCATACTTAGCTAATAGATAGATAAACCCTTTAATGGTTAATATATAAAGTGAAGGAGCTAAAGGACATCCTTACCTAATAGATCTATTTAGCTCAAACCAATATTACTTGGCTTAATTAATAGTAATACACACCCCAACATCTTGAAAAAACATATTAACAACATAATCAAAGCTAAGACCAAATCTGAGAGCTTAAAGAATGGATAAAATAAAAGTCCACTCAATGCAGTCATAGGCCTTCTCAAAATCAATCTTGACAAATGATCCTTTTCATAAGAGACCCAAGCCCATTCCATGTCTTCTTATATAGTAATGATGTTATCAAGGATATATCTATTGGATAAATCATGTTTGCTCACTTCTAAAAATTAAAGGAATGAAATGATTAAGTCTATGATCCAACACCTTAGTAATTATCTTATAAGAAACACTGAGAAGAGTATTTATGTCTCCAATTAGTAATAACCTTAGAATCACCAGCCTTGTGAATAAACTTGATGTTACATTGATTTATAAGAGGTCCCAAATAATTTATCAACATAACTTGAGAATAAACCTAGTAAATATCTGGACACATAATATCCCATAAGTTTTGATAGAACTCACAAGGGAAACCATCAATACCTGGGGATTTATCAGTAGCCATCTACATAACTACTTATTTAAGATCATTGAGGGTAAGTGGCCTATCACAAACAACCCATTGAGCATCATAAAGCTTATAAATGACATATTGAAGGCATTGGGTGAGACTAGCTTCATACTTAGGAGAATTGGGTTGAGCTAAGAAAAAACCATGGTAATGGTGAACAAAAGATTTTAGAATGTTAGAGAGTTTGGTAATTCTTGTCAGGAATCTAGAACAACAAACATGCTCTGACACCACTCGTTAGGATCTTGCTCCTCAGAAAGAGCACAATATGATTACCAAATATAAGCAATTGAATATGCAGAAATAACCAGAAACACAAGTAACTAGAATTTACCAATAGCACAGAATATGAGAGACAATACACTATCTTGTATTAACACTATACAGAAAAGAATACATCAAAGAGCCGCCACACTCTTTCACCTTACAGAGATTCGCCACACCTCAAGTGTACAGTAATTCTTCTCACACACACTCTCCTACACAAAAAATGGTTCCAACAACCAACTCACACACAGAATTGGTGTTCACCTCACCAACCAGTCGGTAATAACCCTGCCGGTACACCAAGCACTCTATAGCACTTCAAGCTGATCTCTCATGAACCTGCAACCTGCAATTCAAAGACCAAACTTACATGTAGATCCCCAATGAGCTTGCAACAACCTACAACTCACAGATCTTACAACTAGAAGGAACTCTTCCTTTCTATCTCATGCCTTTAAACAATACATGCCAATGGGTCTATAAATAGATCCCTAACTCAAACAATAACTTAGACTCTTAATTTAGACAATTATCCTCGCAGCCCAAGACTCTGGCTGGTCTTAACATGCAAACTCATTGTTCACTTAACTAACTGTCCGTGAAACGAACACTTCAGGAACACACAGGCGACTGACGCCGGTCCCTGCTGGTCTGGTTCTGCCGACGTCGGCCGACTTCCTGCCGTCGCCGGTGGCCTTCTGCACTGGACTCTGCCGACGTCGGTCCTGCTGCCGACGCCGGTTCCTGTAGAACTTAGCAACCATCTGTTCCTCAGTTTGCAAAGGTTGAAGCTTTTAGCTCCACAACCTAACAATCTCCCACTTGGAGATAAACAACTGCAACCTGTACCTGTACCTGTACACCGTCTAGTTTGTTTCCTTGGCTTTGTATCCCTCCTCAAGATCACTCTTGAAGACCAACCACCACAAAATCTGTGGTGCAAAATCTGTCATCCAAATTACCTGCCACATTCGCATCTACAACCGTGTAGAAAAAAGAACTTGACCCTGCATAGCATGTGCACCTGCTGCTAGTCCCACTGAACTGCCCTTCAATATTACTTTCCCGGATTGACTCCAAACTTGTGACAACTCCCACTGCTTGGGAAAACTCAGGTTTAGTACATACCATGCACTCAACCTCATTATGTGGATCAAAACACCTGTTCTATGAACTGTCTAACCATCGGCGTGCTAACCGGCTTCACACAATCATCCTGAAACAAAGTCAACAAGACCTCCATGTCTCTAGAACACACTCATGCCAAAGAATCTTGCTGCTCCCAGATTCTCCATGACATACACCTGAACTAGCTTTACCTTTAGTTCAGCAATACCTGTATATGTAACCCTGCAACAAGCACATCATACAGAAAAATAGGATAATGTAGCTAATATTATCCAACCTGGTAAAGAGAAACACAATGATCAAACCTCCATTGCCCTGCAGCTAATACAAGATCATATACCCTGATCTTCCATCTCACGTATCCATTTCCGCTCTTCTTCATCCTCAACATCCATTCATCTCTCAGTGCTTACTTCCAGCTGGCAACACTACCCAAAACACCTATTTGGTTCTCCTCCAAGGAATCACATCCTCATCCATGCCAAGCTCCCACTGTTTCCTGGATCTACCTGTTCTGCTTCTTCAATAACTTCCTAGTCCTATGCCATAAGTGAGCCACAAGTAGTGTAAAGAAGGGAAATGATGAATTTAAGAACTTACTTACACCTTCAGTCCTCCATATGGGCGCTTGAGACTCCATGACAACTCGCTGTCCACCCAAAATTCATCTTAGTAACCGATGCCGGTCACATCTCAGTCTACAGCCGACCGATGTCGGTTCCCTGCAACTGCCTCCCTGCCGACGTCGGTTTCCCCTGGCCGACGCCGATCTCTTTTCTGCCCTGAGTCACCGACGTCGGGCTGCACATAGCCGACGTCGGTCCCTGTCTGGACACCGACGCCGGTTTTCCTGCCGACGTCGGTCTCTGTGTTTTTCTTGTGAGACCTGACTTTTTCCCGTGAGCTCTTTTTGGATCAAAACCTTGTCCAAATCACCCATGCTTTGCTCAGAATTCCTCTGCACCTTATGCTGAACTCTGTCCGTCACTTTCTCCTTGAAAACCAAGGCTTTCCCGTTCTTGTCACTAATATCGGATTCCTCAAGAAACCTTACCTTCTTCTTCTGCATACAGAAACCACGATCCATGCCTTCCAAATCTGAAAGCATACTCTTTGACTCAAGAACCAGCATCTCCTTCTTATCTATGTGACCAAGCCTATCAAGCCACATCTCTGAATCTACAGCTGAAGTAGATAACCCAGAAAGAGAATCAGTAAAACAAGTAGATAGATAAAGCGTACCTACTTTCTTACCTCTAGCTACAACAAGTGTACCCTTGGTAACCTTCCAAGAGTCCGCTGTGAGAGTTACTGTGCAACCCTCTTCACCCAAGCTTTTGACAGAAATCAGATTCCGCTTTAGAACTGGGACATGCATGACCTCCTTTAACACCCATGTGTCACCTGTCTGCAATTTCAGCTTCACTTTGCCTTTGCCAACAATCTGACAAGACTTACCATCCCCTACACAAATTTCTCCAAAGTCTCCCTGGACATACTCATGAAAAAATTCCCTATGTGGAGATGCATGAAAAGAGGCACCAGAATCTAATACCCAAGATTCTACTTTATCCAAAGAACATACCAGAGCATCCTGTGCAACGTAGCCTGCAACATCTGCTTCTTCTCCATGTTCTTCATGATGATCTTCACCCGATCTGTAATCTCTCTTTAAGTGCCCTTGCTTTCCACATTTCCAGCAGGTTATTCTGCCATACCTGGACTTGGATCTTTTGCCCATCTTTGACCTTGATCTCCCATGCTCTGTCTTCTCTCTTGGCCTTCCTCTTCCTTCAACACTCAAAGCATCTCCAGATAATTCACCTGTGCTTTTCCTGCGTATCTCTTCATTCAAGATCACACTCACAACATCATCCACTTTTAAGACTTTTGAAGGAGACACAGTATTAGAAACTGCCATTACCAAACCTTCCCAACTTTCAGGTAATGAACACAAGATTAAGAGAGCTCTAAGTTCATCATCAAATACAATATTCACTGAACTTAACTGGTTTACCAAACCATGGAAATCACTAAGATGGCTATGAACAGATCCACCTTCCAACATTTGCAAATTAAATAAACGCTTCATAAGAAATACCTTATTTGAAGCCGAGGGTTTTTCATACAAATTTTCCAAAGATTTCATCAACTCCACCGTTGTCTTACACTGTGATAAGCTGGAAATCACAGATGAATCAAGACTCAATCTAACAGATCCCAGAGCCTTCCGATCAAGAACCTCCCATTCTTCATCTTTCATATCCAAGGGTTTGCTAGCAACCCCCCCCCAACGGTAAGTACAAATCTTTCTGATACAGATAGTCCTCAATCTGCATCCTCCATAATTGGTAGTTCTTGCCATTAAACTTTTCCATTCGTAGTTGACTGCTTTCTGCCATTGCTCAACTCCCACTCAAATAGAAAACCTATGAGTAACCTGTAATCAAAACACACTACCCAGATCTACACCAATCTGTTAGTATCCCAACCAAAAGCTCTGATACCACTTGTCAGGAATCTAGAACAACAAACATGCTCTGACACCACTCGTTAGGATCTTGCTCCTCAGAAAGAGCACAATATGATTACCAAATATAAGCAATTGAATATGCGGAAATAACCAGAAACACAAGTAACTAGAATTTACCAATAGCACAGAATATGAGAGACAATACACTATCTTGTATTAACACTATACAGAAAAGAATACATCAAAGAGCCGCCACACTCTTTCACCTTACAGAGATTCGCCACACCTCAAGTGTACAGTAATTCTTCTCACACACACTCTCCTACACAAAAAATGGTCCCAACAACCAACTCACACACAGAATTGGTGTTCACCTCACCAACCAGTCAGTAATAACCTTGCTGGTACACCAAGCACTCTATAGCACTTCAAGCTGATCTCTCATGAACCTGCAACCTGCAATTCAAAGACCAAACTTACATGTAGATCCCCAATGAGCTTGCAACAACCTGTAACTCACAGATCTTACAACTAGAAGGAACTCTTCCTTTCTATCTCATGCCTTTAAACAATACATGCCAATGGGTCTATAAATAGATCCCTAACTCAAACAATAACTTAGACTCTTAATTTAGACAATTATCCTCGCAGCCCAAGACTCTGGCTGGTCTTAACATGCAAACTCATCGTTCACTTAACTAACTGTTCGTGAAACGAACACTTCAGGAACACACAGGCGACCGACGCCGGTCCCTGCTGGTCTGGTTCTGCCGATGTCGGCCGACTTCCTGCCGTCGCCGGTGGCCTTCTGCACTGGACTCTGCCGACGTCGGTCCTGCTGCCGACGCCGGTTCCTGTAGAACTCAGCAACCATCTGTTCCTCAGTTTGCAAAGGTTGAAGCTTTTAGCTCCACAACCTAACAATTCTACATAGCCTTCTTTGACATCTTTGATTCTATCAACATCTCTTCTAGAGTGTAGGAGATAAAAAAATACCTTGGTGACCTTGTCCTTAATTTTTAACTAATGCATTTGAGCTCAAAGTTGAGCCCCTCTGTGTTTGTAGGACTCCTCAGCTTGAAGCTTGTGATGACAAATAATTACTTGTGTTTTTTAATGCACATTAAAAGGAGAGGATTAAAACTCATGTGAAACCCAGAGGTATTTATGGTTTATAACATTATGAAGATGCTAAAGAAAAATAGATGCTTGGTTACCATAAACATGAAGAAAGGTGGTAGTGCAAGCAAGAGCATCAGTACACCACTATATCTATCTAGATTCTTCATTGGGACTCTAAATTATAAATTCTAATAATGTGCCTGATAGTTATCTCATACCTAAGTTGAGTAGTATTGAGATATAACTAGGTTTTAACAAGCATCACTTGAGGGGTAGACCACCTAATATTAAAGTGGATAGGATGGTGATCTAACAAGAAGGTGTCAGAGATAACATGCACAAACCTATCATGAATATGAACTAAAAATAAGAAATATTATTTAGCCAATAGAGAACAATTCAAATGTTTGAGAACTCTATCATCTCCCTGTCAACAATTGGATAAAGTAAACTAGGGATAGTATGAATCTTTCCTCCGATGGTAGTTTGGATCAAACATCCAAAGTTTTTTGTGTATGTAAAACCATGCCTCCCTTTCCATATCACACCAATGAATGGGAAGAAGACCATCCTTGTCTTTAGGAGATTCAACCATGTTAAAATCCCCATAAAGGATACAATGAACATCTAGAAGAGAGTCTGCCAACCATATCGAAAGTAGGGTCCATTCCACAACATGATTAAAGACACACAGACTAACCAACCCAATGATGCCATTGTCAAATTCAAAAAAAATCTAAAAAACATGATGAGTGGGGTTAAATCCCCAATAAATAATGTTTTGAGAAAGTTTCAGAGCTAAAAAAGTGATGACCCCACCATAACCAAGGTCATGTGTGGTATTTTGACAGAGGCCCTATGCCAAATAATTTGTATTGAATTCTATAGGGGAAAGCTAGATATCTCAACTTTTATCTTAAAATTTTGATTAAAATATTTTAAAAAAAACTTGGATTTATGAGAAATTTATTATTATATCAATAAAAAAATGAAGTAGAGAAGATGGTATACCAATATATATTTGATTTTTTTAAAATACATGTTTTAAATAAAATTAAATTTAAATGAAACACCTATTGTATCATTTGATGTGGTCCTAGGGGTCAATTAGCTATGAAAACATTGGGCTAAGGTGGATGTCTTCAAAAAATTATTTGTCTACCTAAATAAACATGAACATTATAAAAAGTGTAAGTTATGTGAAATCATCTTAACTTGAGACAACTATTAGCTATGAACTTAAAGAAATAACAATTAAAGGCTTTTATCCTACATATGTAATGTGCATTGATCATGTAAACCATGAGAAATAACCCATACTTAAGGATCTTTATTTCTATAATGAGTTATGAGATGTATTTTCCTAAAAAGTTGTCAGAACTTCCACCTAAATGGGAGTTTGACTTTTATTTGACATTTTATCAAAAACAAAACCTAAGTCTAAATCTCATTATTAAGTTACTACTATATAGTTTGTCAAACCAAAAGTGCATTTTCATGAGACTCATTTGAATTGGTTAATTCATCTAAGTGTGTATATGTGAGGATCACCTATTGTATTTATCAAGAAGGATGGTAAAATATGAATATGCATTGACTATATAATTTTGAAAAAAATAGGTGTAAATAATAGATATATGTTACCCCACATCTATGATCCCTTTGATCAAATGTGTGGGGATACCATTTTATCAAATATATATGAGGTTAGGATATTACTAAATTATGACTAGGAGATCCTAATTGATGCCACTATTGATAAATGTTTATTTTATGACATCCTAGGCAATAGAGCCATTGAAATCAACATCCTTAATAATGAAGCTATGATGAAATAAGGAATCCCTCATTTATAACCTTCTCCTCATATTTATTTGATGGAAAACAAGATGCACAAATCCTATTGGCATCTTGTAGAATGCCTCTATGGACATAATGGGATCTAGGTTTAACATAGATTATGAGGCTTTTTGTTAGGAATTAAATGAATTCAAACCAAATTTAATCCACCATAAAATATTAATTTAAAACACATAAAAAATATTTTAAATGTGTAAAATCAAATTTAATTATGCACTACTTGCATCACAGAATCAATTCCTCAAATCATATTAAATGAAAGCATTAATGGAGAAAATAAAATTAGCAATAAAGACCATAACATAGATCTACTATAGTTCACTCAATGTGGGATACATACACCAAGAAATTCCTCAATAAAATTAATGATAAAGAACCTCTTATAGAGATTAAAAATCTTCTTTAGAATTCACACAAGAATTATCTAAATTTCTGATCCAAATCTAAAATCTGTCAACAATTTTACACACGTGCTCTACCACACATGTACCTATATAATCACATACCACACCCTAAAAATAAACACATCACTCTCCAAAGTCACACCACACCTGTATACATAAAAAAATGAGGAGAATTACACAATGGTTATCCAAGATAAGCATTATCCTTAAGAAGACACCCATCCTCCACCTAGTCATGCTTATCCAAAATCCCACCTAAGGAGGACCATGCCATCCTCATCTCTCCTCCACAAAAGGCTCTCATAAATTTCAAGGAGATAAAAAATAACTCCATAAAACATGGAAGTCCATCCCACATCCATAAAACATAAGAACTAACTTCTTGTCAATGATCTTAACTAGGATCAGTCATATACTTGCTCACAACTTCCACTACTTGGGAAATATCTAGCCTAGTACAAACCATGGCATACATCAATTTGCCAACTACCGTTGAGTAATTTACCTTGGACATCTTAATATTTTCAACCTCCATATTGGGATACAACTCCTTTGATAATATAAAATGGCCTACCAAAAGAGTACCAATATATTTAACATCCAATAGTTTAAACCTTTCCAAGACTTTCTTCACATACTCTGATTGGGATAAAATCAAATTCCTCTCCAATCTATCATGAGTAATCCTCATATGAAGTATTTGCTTTGCTACACCCAAATCCTTCATAGAAAAAGAGTCACTAAGCTATTTCTTGAGTATATGAATATGTTGTGTGTTCTTTCCTACAACTAACATGTCATTCACATAAAAGCATAATATAATAAAAGAATCATCATCAAAATTATTGATGTACATGTAACGGTCAAAATTACACATTTGATAAGTTTTTTCTAACATAAAAAAATAATTTTTTTATACCATTAACATGGAGCTTGTTTAGGGCCATATAAGCTCTTCTTTAGTCTGCACACATAGTTATCCTTCCCTTTGACCTCATATCCTTATGGCTGCTTCATATACAACTCTTTATCCAAATCAAAATGAAGAAAATTAGTTTTCATATCTAACTGTTCTAAGTAAAAATCTTCAACTGCAAATAAACCAAGAATAGTCCTAACAAAAGTCATTTTTAGAACAGGAAAAAAAACTCATCAAAATTAATACCTTATTTTTGTGCAAACCCCTTGACCACCATTCTGGCCTTATACCTTTTTCTCCCTTCATCTTCTTTTATTTTGTATAACCACTTGTGTGGAAATGCACTCTTTCCCTTGGGTAGCCTTACCAAATATCATGTTTGGTTTTCCATGAGATATCTATGCTTCTCATCCATGGATTCTTCCCACTTCTTCCTATCATCTACCTATATTTCTTCCTCATAACACTCTGGTTCTCCATTGTCAGTGAGTAATAAATAATTCAAAGAAGGAGAAAAATGTTCAGGTGCTCTTCTTACCCTAGAAGACCTTATTAATATAGGATTTTGGGGTCCTTGTGTATAAGGCTCCTAAAATGATTCATTGGATACTTTGCCATCCACAATGTCATCCAATACTATGTACTCTTTTTGTTCTGATAGCTATTCATGCAACTATCCTATAGCTAATCATGTAGTTGATTCTTATACATGACATTTTCATTAGTTGATTCTTATACATGACATTTTCATTAAATATTACATCTATAGACCAAAATATTTTATTATCTCTAATGCTCCAAAAAAAGAAATGAAAGTCATCCTCACCATAACCAATAAATGTTAATTTTTATGATTTTGCCTCTAGCTTGGTCATATCCTCTTTATTAATGAGAGAAAAATCCTCACATACAAAGACTAAGAAAAGAATAATCAACATTCTTACCAGACCAAGCTTGTTCAGGAATACCTCCACCCAAAGGCATAGAAGGTCCTTTATTAATTAGATAAACTTTCATGCTAACTGCTTCTATCCAAAACTATAAAGGCAACCCTGTATATAACCTCATACTCCTAGCATGTTTCATTATTGTTATGTTCATCCTTTTAGATACCCTATTATATTTCAGAGTTCTTAGAACCATCCTTTGCCTATGGATTCTATTATTAGAATAATAATCAAATAAATCATTATTACAATGCTCACCTCCATTATCTTATCTGAGACCTTTCAAATTGAGACCTGTTTCATTCTCAACCAAGGCTTTCCACTTCTTAAAAGTGTCAAATAAATCATATTTATTTTGAATAAAATAAACCCAAACTTTCCTAGTTGCATCATCTATAAAAGTGACATAATAATTAGAACCACCAATAGAAGATACCTGAGTTGGTCCTCATACATATGAATGCATCAACTCTAACTTATGCTCTTTATTTGTGGGTCCACTTTCAAGAAATTAACTTGTTTTTGTTTCCCATACACATAATTCTCATAGAAGTCTAAATCAATTTCTTTTAATCCAGGTAAATTGTATTTTAATATCTCCATGCCCTTATGGCTCATATAATCGAGCTTGTAGTGACACATAGTTGCATCTCTATTTTCAGCAACTAAATCACAAGAATCAAAAATAATAGTCAAATATAAAGTACAAACTTTATTACCTCTTGAAACCACAAGATCACCTTTGGTAACTTTCCAATAATCTACAATAAACATTATCGAAAAACCCTCACTACCCAATTGCCCCACTAAAACCAAATTCTATCTTCATATAGGCACATGTCTAACATCCTTAAGGAGCACATTTTCCCATTTTACATTTTCACTTAAACACAACCTTTACCTACTATATCACATGGTTCATCATCATAAAGATAAACATGTCCCAAATTTTCTTGAACATAATCAGTAAAATAATGCCCATGTGGGGTGGCATGAAAAGAAGCCCCTGAATCTAATACCCAAGACTCAAAAAAATTATTCAAAGAAAGAATTAAGGCATCATGACATGATTTATCTGATGACATATTTACCTCATTCATATCCTCCTTGTTGGCATTCTTACCCAAAGTGACCAACAATCCTTCTTTGAGTGTCCACTCTTCCCATAATGCTAGCATATCATCTTGGCTCTAGAACTGGATTTAGATCTACCCTTTGACTTTCCACAATTTCCTTTGCTCTTCTCATTTTTCCTCCCTCTAGTTTAATAGACAAAGCATTACCTGAATATGATTCAATAGTGTTCTTACTTCACATTTCCTCAATAAGAATCACACTTAAAACATCCTTAAAATTTAAGTTTCCCTTGGTAGGGACTACATTACTCACATCCATAACATAAGTGAGCATACTTAAAATTGTATTAAAATCATTTAAATGACTAGAAATAGAACCATTCTCAGATATTTTCATATTAAACAATTTTTTCATAAGAAATATTTTATTTGAAGCTGAGGGTTTCTCATAAAAATTTCCAAGTTTATCCATGAGATCCATTGTAATTTTCTCATCTAAAATGTTGAATGTAATAGAAGATGCAAGGCTTAACTGTATGGATCCCAATGGCTTCCTATAAAGAAATGTCCAATCACCATCACTCATGGCTACAAGTTGTTCTCCTTTCCCCTCCAAGGGGAGATGAAGTTCCTTCTGATACAAGTAATCTTCCATTTTCATTTTCCACAAACCAAAATTTTTACCATCAAAATTTTCAACTCTAAATCTGATCTCTTCTCCAATAGCTCCCATTCAAGCTAATAACCCTTCCTATAATTTACTAATTTAAAAAAAATCAAAACCAAATCTTTGATACCAATTGTCAGGAATTAAATGAGTTCAAACCAGATTTAATACACCATAAAATATTAATTTAAAACACATAAATCAGATTTTAAATGTGTAAAAATAGATTTAATTATGTACTACTTGCATCATAGAATCAATTCCTCAAATCACAATAAATGAAGCATTAATGGAGAAAATAAAAACAAAAATAAAGACCATAACATAGATATACCATGGTTCACCCAATGTGGGCTACATCCACCAAGTCCTTAATAAAATTAATGACAAAGAACCTCTTATAGAGATTAAAAATCTCCTCCAAAATTCACACAAGAATTCTCTGAATTGTTGATCTAAATAAGTAATCTATCAACAATTATACACACATACTCTACCACACCTGTACATGTATAATCACTACCACAAGATGCTATACCACACTCTAAAAATAAACACCACTCTCTAAATTCATACCACACATGTATATATACAAAATGAGGATAAAACCCACCAAAGAAGGAGAATTATGCAATGCTTATCCAAGATAAGCATTATCCTCAAGAAGACACCCATCCTCCACCTAGTCATGCTTATCCAAAATTCCACCTAAGGAAGAACACACCATCCTCATCTCTCCTCCCCAAAAGGCTCTCAAAACTTTCAAGGAGATAACAACTAACTCTACAAAACATGGAAGTCAATCCCACTTCCACAAAACATAGAAGTCAACATGGAAAATAGATATCCAACAACTAACTCCATAAAGTAAGGAAGATATATAAATTAGAAATATTTAAGAATATTCCACTCACATGGAAGCTAGGTTATACAAAAGGTGGAGTTGGGAAAAATGCACTCCCCATATTTGTGAAGCTCTCTAAGCCCCCAAAATGTACCACCATGGTCATGTGATAGCCCCAAAGGGCTCCACACTTAACACTTTTAAACTTGTTAAAGTTGATATATACTTGGCCTTATGGTGTTACCAAAAATAAAATAAACATGCACTTCAAGAAGTGTTTCATGAGATTTAAGAAAAAAGAGGATTGAGTATTAATTCTTATAGATAATCATTAAGGTCTTATCTATGTTAAAATTATAGATGTGGATGAGGATATCAACCATATATAAAATATTAATATGTAGAGGTAGGAGCATATAAATCCTAGATATGAAATATTTCTTAGCTATAAAACTAATGTATATGTATCAGATACCATCATGATTTATTATGAAATATGGGTACAAGAAGCTTGTGAGATTATGGTTTGCAATTAATAAAAAATGGACCTTAGACAACAAGGCTCACTCAAGTGTATAAAGTAACAATCATGGCTAGACCAATGAATAAAACTAAGAGATAAAATGTGCAAGTGTGGATGCCATGAACCACCCTAAGGGTGAAAAGGGTGTTCTATTTAAGAAAAGGAATTGTGTCTCTATGCATGTTAGTGACTTAGAGACTTACCTACCCACTGAAGGAGAATATATGTTCTCCTTGGTTTACACACTAAAAAATAATGTGGCACACTTATGGTTTATTCATAATCCATGGCTATGTACATGGGTCATAATCAAATAATATATTTGCACAAAATTTGAGTATAACAATGTGATGAAAGGAATCCCAAGCTACAATGTAAATTTTAAACTAGTTAAAATTTTGTGAATTTATGAAGAGTTTTAGACCCTAAACATGAGTTATCTTCAAAGAGTTAATTAGGTTCAAATAATTTATAGTACTAATAAAACTTTAGGGAGAACCTTGTACATCATTTATGAAATATGGAGAGAAAAAATTGAATGGATCACTGTGAAGCATGAATTTATGCATACCTTTACCTTTACCATTTCCTCTTTCAATCTAAGGCTCTCTAAGCCTTTAAAATTGATATGAAAATCCATCATGCAATATGATGCATTCATGGAATATAATTTCAATAAAATTAAAAATTAAAGAAGCTACATGCTACATAAGCCATTTGATGAGGAAGATTGCAGTAGTATAATAAGTGAAAGTAGTGAGGAAGTTAATATGAAATGTATAGGGTGTGTTGTTTTAGTGGAGTCAAAAATGGAAAATATAATCGCACAAGTAAAGGACAAAATTAAAAATGAAGACATGAACCATCTGAGTTTTAAAACATCTATCCAAGAAAGAGGATTCTTAAATGTACATAAAAATAAGAATAAACACTAAAATGAACATCTGCATACCAAAGAAGTAAAATATTTGAATTGATAGAGAGCCAAAAAATATATTATAAGAGACTATTAGTTAAAAAATAATTGGTACACATCATTTATAATTTTAGATAATTACATACCTCTTTCTTATAAGTCATAAAGAAATGAAAGGAATTTGTTTATCCTTAGTAAAAATTAGAATCAAGTTGCATGAAGGCATAAGGATATTTAGGAAAAGGCCATATAGAATGAATCCAAATATACATCCTAGATTGAAAGAGGAAATTGAAAAAATATTGGTAGTAGGATTTATCTATGAAGTATATGAATTATAATGAGTAAGCCCCATGGTCATAAACATTAATAAGGATGGGATTATTAAGATATGTTTATAATTTCATGTGCTAAATGAATATTGTGTGAATAACCCATGTGTACCTATTTTATAAAAGAGATCCCATAAGATGTGAGTTTCAAGATTTATTCTTTCATCGATGAATTTTATAGGTATGTTAAACTATAAATTTCCAAGTAAAACAAGGATAATACCAAATTTTCCATAGAGCCAAGATATTTTACTTATAACGTGATGCTTTTTGGACATACAAATGTGCTAGAAGTCTTTTCATTCATAGTGGCTAAAGAATTATAATAATTCATGCACAAATTTTTACATTATTATAGGGTGATTAGAATGTGAATGGATTAATTAAAGAACACTACCAAATCCAAGGCTTATGTTTGAGAGATGTAGGAAACTACAAATCTCACTCAATCTCAAGAAATGTGTCTTCACGACACCCTTTGATAATATACTTGGGCACATTATATAAAATTAAGGTATGATTTTCAATATTTATAATAGTGTAGTCATTTTGATACTTAAGGCCCCAATATCTCAAAGGGAAGTGCATGATTTTCATAGCCATACAAGTAAAATCACAACTTTATTTTGGATCTATGCAAAGATTGTATGGATGATTAGAGAACACTTGAGGATTGATGGGCCTTTTATTTTGGAAAAAGGAAAGATAATTCATTTGAGATGTTCAAAAAAATCCTCATGAGTGTGCCAAATTTGTATTTCCCCAACTAGAGTACACCCCTCCACATTCATGTAAATGCATTACGGGGCATAATTCATGTGGTCAAGTGAATGATATATATATATCTATATATATATATCTATATATATATATATATATATATATATATATATATATATATAATTTGATCTACTTATTAAATTGGAAGCTCTCTTATTAGACACTTATTTTTAACCACTTATATGTCTAAATTGTGTTTGGAATGACTTTATGAAATCACATGCAAATTTAACTAGAAATATCCATTTGAACCTAATTTACCCACACAATTGTTGTTTTAAACTAAAATCACCATGATAAATACATAATTGTGGCAATAAATTAACTTGCATCACTTATAGTATCTAGTTCATATTGAATTAAATCAACCCTTTGCAAGGGTTTTCACAAAGGTAATTAAGTGAATACTTGATTGATAAAAAAAATATTGCAAAATCCACTTTTCTTCTAATTGTTAATTAATCCCACTTAATTAAGCCTAATAATCCCTCTAATTAGAAAATCCATGGATTTGAATTATCCAATTTTCCTAAAAACTAAATGGGAATATTACTTCACCCAATATGACATCATCAAGCAAAGTGTGTAAGTAAGATCTCTTGCAAAATGTTACACCTCTGTTACACAATCCTCCTCTTACACCCCTCTTACACACTCAAGAGGACTAATGGCTACACTTTACTTCCAAAATTCCTTCCATACTCCAAAAAGGTCTTAAATGTCCTTTCATACACACTCCAAAGGTGTAATCATGGATTTGAGGATTTATCCTTAACCCTCCATCTTAAGATGAGATGAATGATTTATATTGATTCAAGAATTCTATAAATAAAACCCTCACACCTCTCAATTCATGAATCTTCCAAATGTAAAATTACTCTACTTTATTATTCTAAGAATATTCACCAACTCTCTCTCTCTCTCATGTAAACTCAAATCAAAACTAAGTGTAGATAAAAAGAGGAGCTCCCCATGCAAGGATTCAAGCATCAACAAAAACTTATACATCTACAAGCTAAGATCAAACTCTTTAGATTGATTTTTAAACATATCTTCAAGGGAAATAAAGTGTTATTTTTATCTTTCTATTTTGAATTTCTTGCTTGTTAATCACATAGCTTAACCTATGGATTAGGCTTGAAAAGTTATGTCTCTAAGTTGTTTTGGTTACTTCACTAATAATTGACTAATCTCTCTTGGATTCCTGATCTACATAATGGCATACCTGATGGGACCTATTGAAGGATTGGAAACATCCCAAAACATATTTTAGGCCATTTAAATTCTTCTAATTAGAATAATTAGCCTTCCAAATAAGTTAAGTCTTTTCTTTTTCTTCCAAAATTATGTTAAAGTATGTTTAGGAGAAAGCACTAAATTTTTAATTGGGTAGTAGTGAATTAAATAGCTTAATGAACAAAATCATCATAGGAAATAGTGAAATCACTTAAACATTAGTGAAATTTTTAAGAAGCTACAAAATCAACTTTATAATTTTTTCCTATGTTTTCCTATATAATAGTGAAATTATCGATCTCATTAGAAAAATTATAACACATAACAACAAAATCATAATTACAATTTTCTATGTTTTTATATCTATAGGACACATCAATGAAATCATCCACTTCATCAATGGAATCATTAGAGAAAATGACAAAATTGTAAAAATCATTAATGAATTCACTTAAGACATTAGTGAAATCATTTCAAATTTGTGAAATTGTCATTACTATTTTTTGTGTTTTTCTAACTATAGGTGTTAATGGAGAAATCATCCACTTCATCAGTGAAATCATTAGAGTAAACAATGAAATCATCCTAATCATAAAATAAATTGATTAAAAATGGTGAAATCCTTTCTCTATCATTTTCTATTCTAGTTGTTTTCTGCATAATTGTGAAATTGTGGCATTTAATAGAGAAATCAATAACCTAATAGCTAAATTACAAGTAGAAGTAGTGAAATTGTAAAATCTAATTGAAAAATCATTTTTCTTGTTTTATGTTTGATTTCCTATGTGCAATTAGACATTGGAAAAATCATTCAAACTAGCATCAAAATCATCATTCTTAATAGAAAAATCATCTAGACCAACAACAAATTATTTTGATCAACAACAAAAATGCAATTCTTAGTAGCAAAGTCATTTTTATCATCAACCAAATAATTTTCATCATCAATGAAATCAATTTATAACTTCATGTTCTATGCGTATAGGTTGTAGTGGTGAAATTGAAGGCTTTAGCAACAAAACTGGCCTACTAAACAACAAAATCATTTTAGGGAAATACTTAAAACAAATACATTTTCAAGCTCCTTTTAGCTCAAAATCACTTTTATGATTGTAGGACCTTAGCCAAAGAGTGGTGTTTTGAGAAAAATTAATTCAAATTCTACTTCACATTTTGATTTTGGCATTAAAACAAATTCGCACTTTAATTTGGGTTTTAAAAAACTTATTTATTTTCATTCTATTTTCTTTCATGTAAGTTTGTTTGTTGCTTGATTTTATCATGGGGTTATTTTTGCATATATGTTCTCCCCTTTTGGGTGACTCATAAATGAAAAAGTTCCTATTTGTCTTTACCCTATTTTTAATTTGTCTTTTTGGGGTGGATTTCATCACCTTCCCACAAGTCTTTATGGTGTGTTGACCTAGGAAGTGACATCCTAACATCATACCAAACCCTACTTATCTAATAGGGTATAAATTTGAGAAACATTGCCATTATGAAGACCTAAATTTGTGCTTTCTAAAAATGGCAAAAAATTATGTAAACAAGTACTTAACTATAAATTGACATAATTGACCTAGTTTTTCCTTTCTAAAAATGGCAATAAATTATTTAAATAGGTAATTAACTAGAAATTGACTGAGATGGGAGATCTAGAGGTTGAAAACTAGAAAATGAGTTGATATGAGTGTCGTAAATAGGATCTAGGTCTCAAAACCCTTCCTAGATAGTAACGCCAATGGAACTAGTGTATTCATTTTAGTTTCAATTTCCTCTATGTATAACTATTCTGAGCTTATGGGTGCACTTGCATCTGAATCTACCAAGCTTGTTTCTATATGCACAAGTTTTGATTCCCTATCAGTGACCTATTTTGACTAATTTTATATGTAAATACTATACTTCCAAGTTTTTAGGAGATACAATTTACATAAGTAGTAAAGTGTGATGTTATTGGAGTAGGATGGACATTTTTAACACCCCTTTGTGATGAGATTTGCCTACATACCAATACTTTGAGGAGGGATCAAGCCTGATGTACTTCTCCACACCTAAGTGTTGGTGTAAGTGCAAGTTAAATTAGTATGAATTCTAGATTAAGTATTTTGAGTGTGTTTGAGATTAGAAATATGAGTAATCTAAGATTAGGAATACTATAGATGGCTATATGTAGAAGTAGGACATAATAGGGATTGATAACCTTAATTGTGCACAACCTGTTCTGAGTTAATTTGTGTTATTAGCATCTCATTTACATCTAATCAATAATGGATTAACAATCATGTATATTATTATTTTAATGCTTGTGAAGGTCATAAAATAGGTCTAGTTTGACCCTAGGTCATTTTTTATTTGAAAAGATATCCTTTGGTGGCAAAAGGTAGGAAAAGGACCATAGTGCCCAAACTAGAACACTAGTGTCAGTGGCTCTACTATCTAACTTATGGCACTAGTGTCCAGGTGGTATAAGCTAAGGAAGTAGGGGCCAAGATGCTAAAGTGAGGGTCTGGGACTACTTTAGGGATGTTTAGAGATGCATGTG